>ONZH01004595.1:0-176742 GCA_900303285.1 Rhinella marina | reverse complement strand
TCTGTCAGCTCTCCTGTGTGTGTGTAGTATAGATGATCTGTCATCTCTCCTTGTGGGGTGTAGTATAGAGGATCTGTCAGCTCTCCTGTTGTGTGTTAGTATAGATGATCTTCTCTCTCCTGTTGTGTCGTGTAGTATAGAGGATCTTCTGCTCTCCCTGTGTCATGGTGTAGTATAGAGGATCTGTCTCTCTCCTGTGTGGTTCTATAGTATAGAGGACCTGTCCTGTGTGGTGTAGTATAGAGGACCTGTCCTGTGCGGTGTAGTATAGAGGACCTGTCCTGTGTGGTGTAGTATAGAGGATCTGTCAGTTCTCCTGTGTGGTGTAGTATAGAGGACCTGTCCTGTGTGGTGTAGTATAGAGGATGTGTCAGCTCTCCTGTGTGTTAGTATAGAGGATGTGTCAGCCTCCTGTTAGGTGTAGTATAGAGGATCTGTCGGCTCTCCTTGTGGTGTAGTATAGAGATTTGTCAGGACTTGTGGTGTAGTATAGAGGATCTGTCCTGTGTGGGTAGTTATAGAGGATCTGTCAGCTCTCCTGTGTGGTGTAGTATAGAGGACCTGTCCTGTGTGTGTAGTATAGAGGATCTGTCAGCTCTCCTGTGTGGTGTAGTAATAGAGGATCTGTCGGCTCTCCTGTGTGGGTGTAGTATAGAGGATCTGTCCGCTCTCCTGTGTGTTGTAGTATAGAGGATCTGTCAGCTCTCCTGTGTGGTATAGTATAGAGGACTGTCCGCTCTCCTGTGTGGTGTCGTATTAGAGGATCTGTCGCTCTCCTGTGTGGTGTAGTATAGAGGATCTGTCCTTGTGTGGTGTAGTATAGAGGATCTGTCAGTTCTCCTGTGTGGTGTACATAGAGGATCTGTCAGCTCTCCTGTGGTGTAGTATAGAGGATCTGTCGGCCTCCTGTGCGGTGTGTTAGTATAGAGGATCTGTCAGCTCTCCTGGTGGTGTAGTATACAGGATCTGTCACTCTCCTGTGTGGTGTAGTATAGAGGATCTGTCAGCTCTCCTGTGTGGTGTAGTATAGAGGATCTCTCCTGTGTGGTGTAGTAGTATAGAGGATCTCTCCTGTGTGGTGTAGTATAGAGGATCTGTCCTGTGTGGCTGAGTATAGAGGATCTCTCCTGTGTGGCTGTAGTATAGAGGATCTCTCCTGTGTGGTGTTAGTATAGAGGATCTCTCCTGTGTTGGTGTAGTATAGAGGATCTCTCCTGTGTGGTGTAGTATAGAGGATCTCTCCTGTGTGGTGTAGTATAGAGGATCTCTCCTGTGTGGTGTAGTATAGAGGATCTCTCCTGTGTGGTGTAGTATAGAGGATCTGTCAGTTCTCCTGTGTGGTGTAGTATACAGGATTTGTCAGCTCTCCTATGTGGTGTAGTATAGAGGATCTGTCGTCTCTCCTGTGTGGTGTAGTATAGAGGATCTGTCAGCTCTCCTGTGTGGTGGAGTGGTAAGGAATATCGATGAGCCAACCCTTGGAAGTTCGGGTTCGCCGGATTCGGACAAACTACAGTGTAAAGTTCAAGACCTGAACTTGACCCGAACCTTAATCTCATTGAAGTCAGTGGGGACCCGAACTTCAATTTATTATTTTCCGTTAAAACATGGTTATATCGGAAAATAACATAATACTTAAGACGGAATGGAAAATGGAATGCCTCCAAATGTGTCCCTTTTGCATTCCGTCTTAAGTTTTATGTTATTTTCCGATATAATCATGTTATAATGGAAAATAATAAAGTAATATATAAATTGCCCAAACCCTGACCCCGAACCCAGACTTCAGTGAAAAGGTCAGGTCCGGGAACCCTAACTTTGCAGTTCGAGTTCGCTCATCCCAAGTAAGGAACTATTAGTTCATGTGATATACCTCTCATTTTAAATACTTTAAAATAAAAATTCTACAGTATATTTTAGAACCCTTTATTGCCCTGTTCCTCAGTTATTCCTCTATGCAAATTATGAAAACATTGATAAATTGTTGTTACCATTTCCTTAATGAACAGGGTGGGCCTCTACACAATCTGATACTGTTAACATTGATTGGAAGGGGCCAGACTTTGTAGAAAACACAGCACTGACAAGGGAAATGGTGCCACTTAGTTGTCACTGGTTTCAGACATATCCCGGAGGAATAATGCACTTGTCATTGTCTGCATTGCATATACAGTAGTTTTCCATTATGTGGAGGCCACACTCAGAATCTTTAGACTGCACAAGGCCCTTAAAAATGGGGTGCGCCTTTACACATCTGCTGTTTAAAAGCGATGGCTCAGGAGGTGATGCCGCATCTATTTCGTGCCTCCCTGTGGTGCCCACTGCTGGGAGATCAATGCATAGCAGTTTATCCATACTCAAATTACAGATGCTCCATAGTTTAAGCACCATGTTAAACAACTGGTATCCAGTGCATAGCTGTCAATGGACTACCCCGGAACTGTGATAGGTAGAGACCTGTAGCAGAAAGGACACCCCCCCCCAAGCCTTAATAGAAAGCTTGCATTAGTAAGACACCCCTCGAGCTGTGATAGGAAAAGAGCTGCATCAGACAGGGACCCCCCCCCGAGCTGTGATAGGGAGAGAGATGCATCAGAAAGGACACATGAAAAATGGAGCAATGAATGTGGAGATCTCTGGATCCATGTGAGGTACAGGGCTGGTTCTAGCTTTGTTAGAAAGAGATTGTCATGTCATGGACTATGTGATCTCTGATTTTCATTTTTTCATATTAATCATTGGATAACCCCTTTAAACTCCATGGGCGGCACACTTCTCTGGGGTCATCAATCTAATAATATCAGAACAGTAAATCACGCAGAAGTTCAAGGAGTAAATAAATGAATGACCCATCAACCAACTTTATTCACAGCGTCTAGAAAACATCTGGCCAAGTGGCACAAATCAAAGTGCGGCGGTTTGTCATTACAACCTGCCGCTCGCTGACATGAAGAGGGTTTTGACCTTTTTCAAGTATTAATGAAGGGTTGTAAAAATGTTTCATTCACAGCAAAAGAACAAGGAAATTGACACAAGTTCCCTCATTACTACACATCACAGAAGACTTAATGATAGTCTACTATGTCCAGAGACCTAACGAGTAACCACCCAGCCCCAAAGCTATATTTTCATGGCTTCTGTCCTCCCCTCCACTATGATGTTACACATATATTTCTTAACACAGAAACTCAGATATACATTATGTATACATTATATCCACATACAGTGCCTTGCGAAAGTATTCGCCCCCCTGGAACTTTTCAACCTTTTGCCACATTTCAGGCTTCAAACAAAAAGATATAACATTTTACATTTTTGGTGAAGAATCGACAACAAGTGGGTCACAATTGTGAAGTGGAACGAAATTTATTGGATCATTTAAACTTTTTTTTGTAATAATAAAACTGAAAAGTGGGGTGTGCAAAATTATTTGGCCCATTTACTTTCAGTTCAGAAAACTCCCTCCAGAAGTTGATTGAGGATCTCTGAATGATCCAATGTTGTCCTAAATGACTGATGAAGAGAAATAGAATCCACCTGTGTGTAATCAAGTCTCCGTATAAATGCACCTGCTCTGTGATAGTCTCAGGGTTCTGCATCATGAAGACCAAGGAACACACCAGGCAGGTCCCTGATACTGTTGTGGAGAAGTTTAAAGCCGGATTTGGATACCAAAAGATTTCCCAAGCTTTAAACATCCCAAGGAGCACTGTGCAAGCGTCATATTGAAATGGAAGGAGTATCAGACCACTGCAAATCTACCAAGACCCGGCCATCCCTCTAAACAAGGAGAAGACTGATCAGAGATGCAGCCAAGAGGCCCATGATCACTCTGGATGAACTGCAGAGATCTACAGCTGAGGTGGGAGAGTCTGTCCATAGGACAACAATCAGTCCAACACTTCACAAATCTGGCCTTTATGGAAGAGTGGCAAGAAGAAAGCCATTTCTCAAAGATATCCATTAAAAGTCTGGTTTACAGACACCAAACATGTGGAAGAAGGGGTTCTGCTCAGATGAAACCAAAATCCAACTTTTTGGAAACAAAGCAAAACGATATGTTTGGCATAAAAGCAACACAGCTCATCCCCCTGAACACACCATCCCCACTGTCAGACATGAAAACCTGTTGGAGTCTGCAAAAGACCTGAGACTAGGACGGAGATTTATCTTCCAACAAGACAATGATCCCAAACATAAAGCAAAATCTACAATGGAATGGTTCAAAAATAAAGGTATCCAGGTCTTAGAATGGCCAAGTCATAGTCCAGACCTGAATCCAATTGAGAATATGTGAAAAGAGCTGAAAACTGCTGTTCACAAACGCTCTCCATCCAACCTCAAAGAGTTTGAGCTGTTTTGCAAAGAAGAATGGGCAAGAATTTCAGTCTCTAGATGTGCAAAACTGATAGAGACATACCCCAAGAGACCGCAGCTGTAATCGCAGCAAAAGGTGGTGCAACAAAGTATTAATGCAAGGGGGCCGAATAATTTTGCACGCCCCACGTTTCAGTTTTATTATTACAAAAAAGTTTAAATGATCCAATAAATTTCCTTCCACTTCATAATTGTGACCCACTTGTTGTGATTCTTCACCAAAAATTTAAAATGTTATATCTTTTTGTTTGAAGCCTGAAATGTGGCAAAAGGTTGAAAAGTTCCAGGGGGCCGAATACTATCGCAAGGCACTGTAAATGACATATATATATATATATCATAGTATAATGCTGTCGAGGGGGCTTTGACAATAAAATCTTTTAGTCCCCATCTTGGGTGGACCCCTTATGAGTTCGGGCCCCAAATATAGGGACATAGAGGGACACATTATTGTAAATTACATGTAGCAGATGTGCAGGCATAGATACTGCATATACAGTATATACATATATATATATATATATATATATATATATATATATATATACATAAACAGTACACTGGATGGATGAATTGTAAGTCCTCGCGGGCAGGGTCCTTTCTCCTTCTGTACCAGTTTGTAACTCGTCCTGTTCATGCTTATTGCAATTATCTGTGTTATGTATGTATACTAGTTATCATATGTAAACCGCCATTGAATGGCGCTTTAATAATTAATAATAAATAGAAGATTATAATAATAATAATAATAATAATAATAATAAATATACGTACAGACATATATGAGAGAGATAGATAGATAGATAGATAGATATGCAACTCTGTAATATGATAGAGCAGGTTCACAGTTCACCATAGGTCATGGTAAAAGCGTGTTCCTCTTGTTGCACATCTATACTGTTTGTATATAACTTCACTGGATACATTGTATCAAGTAACAAGAAAAATATTTACAAACAAAAGTTTTGCAGTAATTAGCATAGCTGCGATACTCAGAGTGTCCACTAGATGTCGCTGCTCCCCGCTCTCGGCCGCCTCTCTTTCCAAGCTGTGTGTTTTTTCAATGGATACAGTGTTGCATCAGGACGCGCGCCCCCCCGATTAACCCTGCGCTGCCCGCGCTGGCCGCCTTGTGCAATGCTTGGCACCCACCTCTCCTGCCCACTGCACCGAGCAGATGATTCTGTGCATTATTTGTTTTGCTTTGTTTGCTCAGCTCTTCTCGGGTTTCCCAGCTCTTTTGCTCCACCCCACTGGGGATCAGGAGACAGAAAGCCATTAGTTGGCACTAAAACTATTTCCCAGTGTGTGAACTCGGAGTAAAGTCCTGGAGGTGGACAATGCACCCAGCATGGCTGTAGCGGCGGCAGCACCCGGCACCAGGGTGCAGAGGAGCGGCTGGCTGGAAGTTCTGGTCAGGGAGCGCTGGCACAAAGTTGGGGTGAACTTATATGAGGACTCTCTGGTGCTGAGCAGTGAGGACATCAGCTCCAATGGCATCACCAATGGTTCCTACAGAAGTCCCCAAGACCAGGAGCCTGGCAGCCCCAAGGTGGTCAGGACTGCACTCACAGAACTGCCAGAGCAAGTGCCAGAGGCCATTGCCAACAAGAAGAGGGCAGTCAAGGTGGTGAAGCAGGAGTTGGGGGGGCTGGGCATCAGTATCAAGGGGGGCAAGGAGAACAAGATGCCCATCCTCATCAGTAAGATCTTTAAGGGGCTGGCAGCGGACCAGACACAGTCCCTTTATGTTGGAGATGCCATCTTATCTGTCAATGGGGTGGACCTGAGGGATGCCACACATGATGAGGCTGTGCAGGCTCTGAAGAAGGCTGGCAGGGAGGTGATTCTGGAGGGTGAGTGCTGCATGCTGGAGGTGGGCTCTGACAGGTGGTATGGGCACTGTAAACTTACCCTGACAACTTTGTATTCAAAGATGTTCTGCAGCAGCTGCTTCAGACCACTGATCTTTTTACGAGCATATGTGCAACTACAGTAAGTCATGTGTGTAGATAAGTCACCATTACTGGCTGCATAGGCTATAGCCATGCTGGATTCTGTCAGTTCTGATTGCAAAGATGTTCTGCAGCAGCTTCTTCAGACCGCCGACCGTTTTGTTACCATATTTGCAACTAGATATATCTATCTGTGTCACCATTCCTGGACGCATAGGCTATGTTCATGCTGAATTCTATTGGTTATGCTTGCAAAGATGTTCCGCAGCAGCTGCTTTACAGAAATGTTTAATCAGATTGAATTTTAAGGCTAGAACATGTGCTTACGTGATTGCTTTACCCATGCTGTATGCTAATACACGCTTCCGTCTTCAAAGATGTTCTGCAGCAGCTGCTTCATAGCACTGACTGTTTTACTAGCATATGTGCAGCTAGGTCATGTGTGTATAGGCAGGTCATCATTACTGGCTGCATAGGCTATAGCCATGCTGGATTCTGTCATTTCTGCTTTCAAAGATGTTCTGCAGCAGCTGCTTTACAGAAATGATTCATCAGATTGAATTTTAAGGCTAGAACAGGTGCTTACATGATGGCAGCCTGTGATTGCTGTATGCTAATACATGCTTCTGTCTTCAAAGATGTTCTGCAGCAGCAGCTGACCGTTTTTGACCATGCTGTATGCTAATACACGCTTCCGTCTTCAAAGATGTTCTGCAGCAGCTGCTGACCGTTTTTGACCATGCTGTATGCTAATACACGCTTCCGTCTTCAAAGATGTTCTGCAGCAGCTGCTGACCGTTTTTGACCATGCTGTATGCTAATACACGCTTCCGTCTTCAAAGATGTTCTGCAGCAGCTGCTGACCGTTTTGCAAGCATATGTGCAACTAGGACGCGTACTGTATGTCTATCCGTGTCACCATTCCTGGATGCATAGGCCACGTTCATGTTGAATTCTATTGGTTCTGCGTTCAAAGATGTTCTGCAGCAGCTGTAGAACATGTGTATACATGATGGCAGCCAGCGTGTAATGCTGTGATTGCTTTACCCATGCTATATGCTAATAGTCCCTTCCGCCTTCAAAGATGTTCTGCAGCAGCTGCGTCTTGGACATGATAGATGTTACTGCCTTTATGACGAGAGCATGCACTTTCTGAGTTTATTAAATTACTTTAATTTCTGAAAACTATGGCAGCGTAACCATGCTGGATGGTAACTGACATTTCCATTCAAAGATGTTCCGCAGCAGCTGCTTCACAGCAACGATAGATCTCGCTGCCTTCATGGCGAGAGGTTTTCTCAGTTGCCAAGTTTACGTGATGACGAGTTGTCTACACTGACGACTGTAACAGAGCTGGACGGTAATGGACATGTATTCTATTCAAAGATGTTCTGCAGCAGATGCGGCTACATGGAGTAAGTCTTGGATGACAACTCACATTGCCACTTCATAGAAACAACTTTAGAGATGTATGTCAATACACGCTGCATTATGGTAGTTGCTACTTCCTTACTCATGAGATGTTCTGCAGCAGCTGTGGACATTTGTTGAACTTGTATCGCTCCGTGTTGCATATAACAATAGGGAATATGGATCCTGACAGTTTGCTGTTTAGGGATAATGCTGTGAAAGATGTTCTGCAGCAGCTGCTACTTTGTATTGGATCAGGGGTGCGCAAGCAGTTTACCGTCTCTTATGTCCAAATGTAAAAACTCAGCTGTGACTGCACTTAATGAAGCATCCTCCACCTCACGTCCAGGAAGCTGAGCTATGGGGAGCTGTTTGCTGGGGTCCTGGTCCACACAGCTCCTTTATCTGTCCCTTTGCGGACAGGGAGTTGTAGTGCCGCTTCCCTGTCGTTTTAGGCCTCATTAAGATGCTCCTAAGGAGGTACACATGGGGTGCAGACAGGGACGGACTGGGAACTTAAAGTGGCCCTGGAAAAATTACTAAAAGTGGCCCCATTTTGTACTCGGGTCCAAATTGATGGAAGGCAGGGCCAGAATTACCATATTGTGGTACACTATACCACCCCAACATAGCCAAATACCACAGTGCATCACAAAATACATCCCCAAAAACTTCCACTGGCCGGCCATGAGGAGGGCTCAAGCGGCCCCCTGGGCATCGGCCCACCGGGAAATTTCCCTGTAAGGTCTATGGCCAGTCCGCCCCTGGGTGCAGATAGTCATCCTGATCCAGGGCTTTGGGGTGTTCTTTCAGTATTGTCTTATTCTGTGGAAGTGTGTTCCCTTCCTAAAAGAAATGAAGTACAGGCGGGGGGACGCCCCCCCCCCCCCATGTCAAGAACGAACGCTGCCCAGCCAAGACGTTTTCGTATCTCCACTAGTAAAATCTGAAGAACTATATGTGGTGCATGTGACCATTTCTAGGATGTTTGGGGATGTTCCCGAGCTAAACATGGGTGGTCCCTAAGGATTTAGAATATAAATGGTGAGAAGTAGGTCGAATTTTTAAAGTTACGGCAGTGGTTGTGGAACCACTGTGTCAAAGAACAGGACCTAAGGGCTCATGCGCACGACCGTATGTATTTTGCTGTCTGTAATATGAAAAAATAATAGGACATGTTCTGTTTTTTTGCAGAATGGAAATACGGACATACGGAATGCACACGGAATAACTTCCATTTTTTGTTTTGTTTTTTTCAGACCCATTGAAATGAATGGTTCCGCATACAGTCCCCCCCCAAAAAAAAAAAAAAAACGGAATGGACACAGAAAGAAAATATGTTTGTGGGCATGAGCCCTAAGGGCATTATCCTGGAAGTCCCCTGGTTCTCACCCTTAGGCCTCATGCACACGAACATATTTTCTTTCCATTTTTTTTTTCTTTTTTTGTGGACCGTATGCGGAACCATTCATTTCAATAGGTCCGCAAAAAAAAAACAAAAACGGAAGTTACTCTGTGTGCATTCCTTTTCCGTATGTCCACATTACAGACAAGGATAGGCCTGTTCTATTAGGGGCCAGCTGTTCCGTTCCGCAATACAGAATGCACACGGACGTCATCCGTATTTTTGGCAGATCCGTTTTTTGCAGACTGCAAAATACATACGGTCGTGTGCGTGAGCCCTAAGCCCTATAAAAGGATCTGGACTTCGCTGCAGGGGAACCACCAGGCCACAACCTCCTTTGGTCAGAAACACAAGTGCAGGGTATCGAGGGGTCAGGCAAAATCATAGGGACAGGTCAAGGTTAGGGCAGGCAGATTACATGCAATACAGGAACTGGTCCAAGGTCAGGACAGGCAGCAAAGGGTCAATACGGAGGTCTGGCGCAGGGCAGGACAGGAAGTGGAGGGACCAGATGGTAGTAAATGGGCAGAAAGTTTGTCCACGGGCAGACAACAGAACAGGCATCTTAGCAGAATACTAGCACAATAGGAATCTATTGCTCAGGCACCCTCCCACTTAACATACCCCAGGGTTGCGAGTTACTGGCTGGTGAAGATTAGGGTGCATGCACACTGGTCCTTTAAGAGCCAGTGGAAGCTCGCACCCACAGCCTTCGTGGAGGGACAGAGCAGACCCGGTGTCCAGATTTGCCAGGAAGAAGAAAATGGGTGACAGGTCCGGGCCGCCAGGCAGAGTAAGCAGGAGCACCCTTCTCACTTGTTAGTGTCGTATGGCAATATTCTGACCACTTTTAGGGGATTGCCAGCTGAGCAGTTGCCCAGGACCCCATCTCTTAGGAGGCTTAAAAGAACAAGAACTTCAGAAAGAAACTAAAAAATTCCAATTATTTTTTAGTGGCATATGGCGGCATTATTTGGGAACTGAATTGTAGTATTATGTGGGAATTATATATGGCGGTATCATGTGAACTTTTTAAAGTGGTGTCATTGGGATATGTCATATGGGCACTATATGATGGTAGTCTGTGGGATGTATATGGCAGTATTATCTTAGCACTGCATGGCGGTGTGCTGAAATTACAAGGAAACCTTTCAATATGGAGAGCAGAAGGCCTTCTTTGCTTGTTGCCTAGGTTCCCGTGTGTTAGAGAATTGCTATTTAGGCTGCTTTTTGATTTATTCAGAAGAATGGGATCAGCGGCCATCTATTCCGTGTAGAAAATATGGCCATGACCTTCTCAGAAAATTTCTCCTTCTTTGACGGTTCTTATTTTAGTCTTGGCATTTTTAGATGAATGTTTTCCATGGATGGAGCAGAGCTGATGTAGTGTGAGGCAGGCCGCAGCTTGTTGATTCCCAGCCATCGTAGCATTCTTGTAGCGTGTTCTGCCAGCCAGATTACTCACGTGTAGTAGGAGGCAAAGTAACTCTGGGGCTTCGCTTTAACACTGCGTTGCTTACCTGCACATTGTGATCCCCCCGATCCCCGTTCACCTTGTTGCAGGATAGTTTCTACACTGTAGCAGTCGGTGGCTTTTCTCTCCTTGACATCTACTTTCCCACACTGACAGAATGTTCTAGGCTCACGCTCTTGTGGTGACTAATCTCTCGGTGAACATTTTTAAAAAAGAATGTATCATGAGAATATTACATATTTACCATAAATCAATGTTTTATTATAAATTCTTTTCTATATTTTCTTTTTTACTTTTTGCAGTTTTTTTTCCATATTTTTATGTGGCTTTCCATATGACCCAGAAATATTGCAGTTTTCATACTGGCCACTAGAACACTCACTGTAGGTTGTCACTGCTTCCTACAGCTCATTTCTCTGCTTTGCTGTACAGACTGGGACAGAGTTAGCAGAGGATGAGGAATGTAACCAAACATCTATTTGACTGATGAAGGACTAGATAAGACAGCATAGTAACCAGGGGTGTAACTACCATAGCGGCAGACCATGTGACTGCTATGGGGCCCAGGGCAAGAGGGGGCCCAGTCTTAGTTGGGATTATCCCCTCTTCTACTGGAGGTGAAAACTTGGTCAGAACTCTACCCTCTAAAGCAGGGATCCCCGAACTACGGCCCGCGGGCCGCATGCAGCCCCCTGAGGCCATTTATCCGCCCCCCGCAGCACATCTGTATTTTCCTGGCAGATAAAATAAAAAACTCTCTTACCTCTCCTGTGCCGCGGCTCCGCTCCGGGTCCAGCACTCCTCTGTCTGCTCTGCGCGCGCTGCACTGTCCTGACCGCATATACAGTGTCAGGATGTAGTGCGTGCACTCTGAGCGGGGCCGCAGCGCAGGAGAGGTAAGAACGTTTTTTATTTTATTCTCATGGGGGCACAGTGGGCTTATCTGAGGTCTGATGGGGGCACAGTGGGCTGATCTGAGGTCGAGTTGGGGCATAATGGGCTGATTTGAGGTCTGATGGGCTCACAGTGGGCTGATCTGAGGTCTGATGGGGGCACGATGGGCTGATCTGAGGTCTGATGCTGGCACAGTGGGCTGATGTGAGGTCGAGTTGGGGCATAATGGGCTGATCTGAGGTCTGATGGGGGCAGAGTGGGCTGATCTGAGGTCTGATGGGGGCACGATGGGCTGATCTGAGGTCTGATGCTGGCACAGTGGGCTGATATGAGGTCGAGTTGGGGCATAATGGGCTGATCTGAGGTCTGATGGGGGCACAATGGGCTAATCTGAGGTCTGATGGGGCACAGTGGGCTGATCTGAGGTCTGATGGGGGCACAGTGGGCTGATCTGAGGTCTGATGGGGGCACAATGTTTGTTTTTTTACTTTAAAATAAGATATGTGCAGTGTGCATAGGGATTTGTTCATAGTTTTTTTTAATAGTCCGGACCTCCAACGGTTTGAGGGACAGTGAACTGGCTCCCTGTGTAAGTTTGGGGACCCCTGCTCTAAAGGAACAACTTTTAGCAGATGAGACAATGGAAAAATGGCCCAAGGGTCACTGAAAAGGGTTTAGGCAGAAACCCTTTGTCCTGTGTGGGGGGCCTGGTTTGATCCTTGCTATGGGGCCCTTACTTCTCTATGTAAGCCATTGATAGTAACACCATACCCATGCACATAGGTTAGGCTCCCCCTTCACGTTTTGGTTTCTTGGGGAGCAGCTGTACTCCATTATGTACTATTATGTATTAATCTATGACATTCCTCCATTCAATGCCATAAAGCACCCACACCCTGCTACTCTGTCTAGGCCAGGGATGCTCAACCTGCGGCCCTCCAGCTGTCCCAAAACTACAACTCCCAGCATGCCCTAATAGCTGTAGGCTGTCCAGGCATACTGGGAGTTGTAGTTTTGCAACAGCTGGAGGGCCGCAGGTTGAGCATCCCTGGTCTAGGCAATACAGTGAGGGGGTATGCCTCCAATATGGCCGCCCCCAGAGAAGTTTAAAAAAATTAAATAAATTGTTACAACATTGAAATAAATTATTAACATATTATTTCTCATCTACAAAGCGACATGAGACATTTGTATATGATGCAACTAACCCTTTAGGTAAATGTCATCATGAGTCGTCATGTGTCCTGTGTCTTAAATGGAGTTTCTCAATAACTGACGCTTGTAGTTTCACAACCAAGGAGCCTAAATCTGTCCAAACATGACACCATAGCTGATGTCTTACACACACAACCAGACATTGCTGGCACAGTGACCATACGGCGGTAGATACACAGGTGCTCTGCAGGCCTCATAAGTGAGTGTAGTACAGTAAAAATCCAAAGACTTACATGTTCTTTCATTGGAGTCATTCCCTTTTTCTGTCTTTTCCATCCGTCCCTGACCACCATGACAACTTCTTCCATCCATTACTTCTGTTGCAGAGTTTGCAACAGAGATATTTTTGTCTCCTCACTTTTTCAGAATCCTCCCTACTTTTTCTCAACCCACATCTTTCCATCTTGCTGATACCCCTTACAAAGTGACAATGGCTCTGGTGTACCCCCAGAAAGTAATAGCGCTCCCTTTTGTCCCATAGACTGTAATAATTTCTCCTTTGAAGGTAATAGTGCCCTCTAAAAAAGTAATAATGTTCCCAGAGTGCCCCCCTAAAAAGTAATAATGCCCCATGATAATACCCTGACTGCTCACTTGAAAAGTGATAATGGCCCCTTAAAGGGGCTTTCCAGGCTTCTTATATTGTTGACCTATCCTCAAGAGGGTCTGGCGCTATCAATCAGCTGTTCCCTGCAGCCTCTGAAACTAGCCCTTTAAATGGAATCGGGAGCACAGTTTCATTCTAAGTGTAGTGGCTGTGCTGAGTTATTCCTTTCACTTCATTGGTAGCTGAGGTGCAGTACCCCAACACGGCCACTACTGTTTGAACGGAGCTGTGCTTCCTCTTCCATTTAAAGTGCTGGTTCCAGCTCCACAAGCTGCAGAGAACAGCTGATCAGTAGGACCGCGGGGGGGTGTCAGATCCTCACAGTTCGGAAAATAATGACTTACCATGAGGATATCAATGTCAGGAGCCTGGAAACCCCCTTTAATAAGAAATAATGCCCCATGTGGCCACTTCAAAAAGTGATGCTGCTCCCTACTTGCCACGCCGTACTATAATTGCCACCTATAACACATACAGCACTCACCCTGATCCCCCAGTCAGTGCATCGAGACATCCTCTTGCTGCATAGTTAGAGTCCTGGCCCTGATGGCACAATGCAGTAACATCATTGCACCGCCTCTGCCGGGGCGCTGACGTCCTCTGCGTGGTCTTGACGTTCTGTAAGCTGGAAGCCTAAAGTGGCTGACCACACCACCTTTCTCCTCCTCATGTAAAAACACTGCATTTTCATGGAGCCACCACTAGGGGAAACTCAGTGTAAGCATGATTACAGTAACTGTATAAATTCCTATGCATTGAGCTCCCCCTAGTGGTGGCTGCAGGCAGGGAGCTTTGTAATAGATGGGAAGCAGGAGATTTATCAATGTGTCTTTGACAATTGTCTGGTGAAAAATATGGTGTTCAGAATGAGTGCCATATTTACATACCTGACTTTCTTATTACAGTTTTTTTAATTAAAATTTTCTGCCTAATAAGAGAAAAACCATAAATTCATCCGACATCTGGAGCATTGCGCATTCATTCTGCATTGTTTGGGAGTGATTGACACACATGTACTCAGAAGCTGGGTGGGGCAGAGGGAGCTCATACTAAGTTTTGCTATGGGGCCCTATATGATCTTTGTACGCCCCTACTGCTATGTAGGACTCCATCAGAAAGTTATCCTGACGTGACACAATTTATGAAATCTGTCTAATCCAATCAATGTTATCCTGAGTATTGCTTGACCCCAGACATGAGTCTCCATATTGGAGGTGATGCCAGACTAGGACTGATACCAAATCTGGTTTAATATGCAGCGGGTGTGAGATGCAAACAGATGTGAGAGAGTTGTCAGATTAGTCATGTTGGTGTGCTTCATAATATAGTAAGAAACTGCTTGAGTAACAATTCCTTGGTGTAATATTAGCATTAATTCACCTTCTGTAACAGCCAAGTACTGGCTTAGGTCTAATGGTGGCCGTACACATTGGATGAGTGTTGAGAATTGGATATGCTGAATCCAAAGATTTCTATGGGGCCAGTTGGCCAACTACTATGTATAGGGCCATCCCAGCTCTCCTCCAATGGCAGTGTACTGGATTTCAGCATATCCGATCCTTTTGCTCTTAAAGGGGTTGTCTCACTTCAGTAAGTGACATTTATCATGTAGAGAAAGTTAATACAAGACACTTACTAATGTATTGTGATTGTTCATATTGCTTCCTTTGCTGGCTGGATTCATTTTTTTATCAGATGGTCTCCATGGTTATGACCACCCTGCAATCCAGCAGTGGTGGTCGTGCTTGCACACTATAGGAAAAAAGCACCAGCCTATGTGAGCTCTCATGGTCCCGGCCACCAGAGAGGCTGATGCTTTTTTCTATAGTGTACAAGCACGGCCACCACTGATGGATTGCAGGGTGATCTGTAACCATGGAAACGAGCAGTGTATAATGTGATGGAAAAATTAATCCAGCCAGAAAAGGAAGCAATATGGACAATCATAATACATTAGTAAGTGTCTTGTATTAAATTTCTCTACATGATAAATGCCACTTACTGAAGCGAGACAACCCCTTTAAGGTCTCGTCCACGTTTCCGTTTTTTACTGACGTGTGCTGTCCGCTCTTTCTGCACACATACCCATTGATTTTAATGTGTTTGTTCACACATCAGTATTTTTTTACTGGTCATGGAGACATGCACTACTATGATCCGTGATGCGGACCAAACACGTCCATAGAGGTCTATAGGTCTGTGAAGATCATGGACACAACACGGATGACATCCCTGTTGCATCCGTTTTTCACTGAAGACTGATAAGAGATGTTCTGGAAACGAATTTTAGCTAAGCAGCGTCCGTGGATTACGGCTGACAGATGAAGGATATAAACGGACACATGGACCAAACACGGATTCTTCACAGACATCTTCATGGATTGAACACGGACCCTTCTTCACCAAACTTGAAAATGACATGGAAATTTGGACAAGGCCTAAGGGAGGTACAGACACCTCTGACAGTGATATACTCCCAATTCTGTACTGAGAACACATGCATGCTTGGCTGATCTGAGGGTGCATGTGTACAGGAGGTTGCGAGCTGTTCAGCTGACAGCTATCTAAACCAAATATAAATTCTCTGCTTTTAAGCTATGACCATTCACGTTCTGCAGAATTTCTTAATACTAAACCCACATCTTAAAGGGGCTGAACGAGATGAGAAGAACTTGGCTGGGGAGTATCTTTACTGAAGTCAATGGAACCGAGCTGCAGTACCCCACACAACCTGTAGGCAGGTGTGGCGCTGTTTTTGAATTAAAGTAGTCGTGTTTTTCCGAACATGTACAACCCCTTTAAGTATGTCCATAAGGGCTTAGAAGAAAACGTGTCCTTCTTCTGAACCTTGGTTATTGTCCCTCTTGCAATCATTTTGGCTACTTAGCAAAAAATACCGCAGGGTCTTAAATTCACTGTGATATGAAGACATTTTCCTCTGCCCAGAAGTCACTGAGGAATTTCAGCAATTCCCAGACAATTTCCTTTTCTGCCGAGCTCGGGATTCTTGGGTGAACACCGGGACAATTATCACCTGTGCGGGGGAGGGGCGGGGGGCATTCTCCATTCGTAGAACTTTATGATTTTCTGCTCAATTATTTATGAACGTTAATAGGTTTTCTGCTTCTACATTAAACTCGTAAAAATTACTAAAATCATTGCTTTACTTCTTGCTGATTTCTGTGCTATTTTATTTCTCCACGCATTAATATGTATGGAGTAATAGGCCCTTAAAGGGGTTGTCCCACCAAAAATATTCTACAGGTTTCAAACCAGCCCATGGATCTGAATACTTTTGTAATTGCATGTCATTTAAAATTTAGTGTAGCCACTAACCTATTTAATGAAATCTATCTGTATAGCGCCACCTGCTGTTTGCTCTTTTTTATAATAATCCGACCACCTCACTGAAATGGAAGCACGTGCTCAGTATCATCCTTCAACTGCCACCAGATGCAGCACAAAGGACATGCCCCTTGATGACGGGCACACCCCCTAAGCTGGCATTTTGAAATGTGTAGATCTCTGGATCCATGTGAGGTACAGGGCTGGTTCTAGCGTTGGTAGAAAGAGATTGTCATGTATTATATGATATCTGATTTTCATATTAATCATTGGAGAACCCCTTCAAAGGGAGACTTTCAGCAGGATATACCCCTTTATATTAGGGTATCATACAGGGACAAGATGTCACGTAGCAGGAGCTCCTGCTTCACTGGGGTCGAGGAGGGGGGGAAATGTTAACTCGGAAATCGACAAAGAGAATCAATCGACATCATATAGGACGCATCACACAGACTTGTCCTGAACACATCCCAAGATATATGTCACCAGATGACCAGCTATTTAAATTAAGAAAAAAAAACATGATTTCACGATACTGTGTCACGAGATGTCTATCCCATATACAACTCTATGTGGCCACCCAGTGCTTGTCTTGTGAATTGCAGGCTGTCAAGGCATTTACTGTCATGTTGTGATATTGAATTAGTTTCATGAGACGTTGCAGTCTTTAAAGGGTTTCTGTCACCACAATTTATCATATTAAACAGAATGACATTTCCAATGCGTAAATGTCATTTGATGCTTAATATGTAAAATATTTTATTGTAATGTTGGTTTTCGGTAGGCACACTCACTTGTTTGGGATTAGTACTATAAATTATATAATACAATAAAAGTACAATAAACGTATATTTTCAATAAAAATATATATATCTACTTTATTCTTTTAAAAATATGATAAAAATATATGATAAACGTACAAACTTAATATTCAATTAAACACCCTTTGGTACCATTGGAATGTTAGATAAAAATGAAAAATAGTAGATAAATAATAAATAAAAAATAGTAAAAATATGCAGGTAATATAAAAGGAAAAAAGAAAAATAAGAAAAAATATATGAAAATAAAGAATATAAAGAATGTTGAAGAGATGTATTTGTTTAGGTCCCAAATTAGGTTGGTTCTTCTATTTAGATGATGTTGTAACAATGTAGATGGTTTTCAACAATGTATCATTTTTCAGATATGTTGATATAGTTTATTTACTTGTATTGATATAATCCATATAATTCAACATATAATTTCGCGCTTTTTTAGCGTTTCCCGTGGCGTCCCACGTGGATGGCTGTGTGTAAATTGTATAATTGTCGGGCTGGAATTTCTCTCTGTCTTTATCTTTCTGAACTGAATAGAAGGATCCTTCTTTGTGCCAATAGCATACACACCCGAACCCAGACGCGTTTCGGGGTCTCAAGCCCCCTTCCTCAGTGGGAAACGCTAAAAAAGCGCGAAATTGCACACGCGCACGAGCTGGAACCACCACAACTCAGGATACAGTCCTTACAAGTGCTGGGGAGATCGTTATTCTTAATATCCTACAGACAGCAGCGGAAGAACGCCGGAGGAAATACATAGAAAAGGGGTAATGTACCTAAAGTGGAATATAGCCGAATATTCCACCAACGAATAACTAATCTTACATGAACAATCGTTTTTTCACCCAACGCTATTGATTGTATTAGCATAGCGCTATTTGATTGTACCGGCATAGTACTATCCGATCGCAACTGTATATATCGCTAGACCCACAACACTGACTGAGTTCCACCCAACTATAAACGCAAAGTGGATGGGCGTACATTATAGCCCGAACTGTTGAATTATATGGATTATATCAATACAAGTAAATAAACTATATCAACATATCTGAAAAATGATACATTGTTGAAAACCATCTACATTGTTACAACATCATCTAAATAGAAGAACCAACCTAATTTGGGACCTAAACAAATACATCTCTTCAACATTCTTTATATTCTTTATTTTCATATATTTTTTCTTATTTTTTCTTTTTTCCTTTTATATTACCTGCATATTTTTACTATTTCTTATTTATTATTTATCTACTATTTTTCATTTTTATCTAACATTCCAATGGTACCAAAGGGTGTTTAATTGAATATTAAGTTTGTACGTTTATCATATATTTTTATCATATTTTTAAAAGAATAAAGTAGATATATATATTTTTATTGAAAATATACGTTTATTGTAATTTTATTGTATTATATAATTTATAGTACTAATCCCAAACAAGTGAGTGTGCCTACCTAAAACCAACATTACAATTTGCACTTTATTTTACGGCAAAAAGGGTGAGCCGGTAGGTAAGTGCACCTCATAACATTCAGCCTTAAAGGTGGTGAGCCACACAAAACTTTGGTAACAAAATATTTTATTGTCCCTTGCCCCGTTTTTGAGTAAAATTAACTTTTATAATATGTAAATTAGCCTCCTATGCCGGGGGGGGGGGGCGAAGTTTTGCCCACCTTCAATAACGCCTTCTTTTTGTGGTGACAGAAACCCTTTCACGGGCATCTGTCAGCAGTTTTGTACCTATGACACTGGCTGACCTGTTACATGTGCACTTGGCAGCTGAAAACATCTGTGTTGGTCCCATGTTCATATGTGTCCGCATTACTGAGAAAAATTATGTTTTATTATATGCAAATGAGGATCTAGGAGCAGATCCTCTAGGTGTAACGCCCCCTTTGCTCGTAGAGGCTAATTTGCATATATTAAAATATCATTTTTTTTCCAGCAGTGCAGACACATATGAACATGGGACCAACACATGTCTTTAGTTGCCAAGTGCACATGTAACAGGTCAGCCAGTGTCATAGGTACAAAACTGCTGACAGATGCCTTTTAATGAAAGTCTACTATAAGCATCATATTTTCCCAGATGTAGCAGGCCTGAGCTCATGTATTATAGTAGAGTTGAATTTGTCTGCTGGCTGACCCCTCTGTACGATGTGTTACATACTGCAGGTAAACTTACTCTGATGTTTCCAAGAATGAAAGTGAAATGACAAACTCAGCTCTGCTACCTCTGGCTATTATTGCAGGGTTCATTCATTCACATAAGGTGCATTCTTCTCCACAGGACACCGTGTAACGCTGCGCACAAATTGCAGTTTTGTACATGAGAGCATCGCTAGAGTCCGTTTTCAGCGCAGCGAGGACAGTGTGCGCCGCGTAGATCCGAAGCCGGTGGCGTGTCTGTGCCTGCACAATGCAGTTTAATCTGCGGCGCTGGTCGATAATGAAAGGAATGGTATGCCGAGCATCTGCTTGCCTCCGCATTGTGAAACGGCACATTGTATGCAGTCACACTGTCTTTTTATATCATGTCATAGCCTGCCAGGCAGTCCGCGCTCTGTATCTGCATTGTGCTGCCAGTGTGGGGCGTCAGGATTACAGCTCTGCTCTGCATCATGGATTTGCACTGTTCAGTTCAGTTTGGGTGTGATGGATTCAGGGTCTGGTTATGGTTGGACTCCAGAATGTGTACCGGGAACCCTGTCAGTAGGATACAGGAGCGTAGCTATAGGGGGTGCAGAGGAAGCAGTTGCACCTGGGTCCTGATGCATGCAGGGACCCTCTTCAGCATAAGCAGACACCATGGCGTTTTGCAATGTGGCCCTGATTCTACAACTTACGTCTTGTTTTAAAGAGAGTCAGTGAAGGATTTCATGGCCACTTAACCAATACCATTGCTGGATAGGGGACTTAAAGGGGCGTTCCCTTCTGGGACATTGATGGCATATTATTAGGACTTGCCATCCATGTCAGATCAGTGCAGGTCCTGAAGTGAAGGAGCATACACCGCTCATGGGTAGATTGATCTCCATTCACTGCTATGGGACCTTCGAAAAATAGCCAAGGGAAGTCTCATAGCGGTGATGGAAAGCACACTGCGGAAGCGGGGCCACCTCTCCATTCACTGCCGCGGACTGCCGGAAGTTTTCTGGACTCCAGTAGCGGTGAACAGAGGCTGACTGACTTTCTTCACTTCAGGGCCACCTGATATGAGCGGGCCCCTGATGTGGGACTCGCACGTATCTGACATTGATGGCATATCCTGTCTGAGATGGGACAACCCCTTTAAACATATACAAACGTTGCTTTGTAGCCCCTGATTGCAGGAACAACTTTGATTGATTATGCAAATGGGTTTGCAAGTGCCCTGACAGCGACCCCAAGCTGGGCAGGTGCTCCTGCTCTTCTGAGTAAACAGCCCCCACCCCCCATGCACCATCCGCTCCACATGGCCTTTATTGACAGGTCCACTGTTCTGTATCGTCCCTGTGCTTGGCTGGGAAGCTTTGTGCGCTTGCTGTGTCATTCTAGCCTGCGCATGCGTCATACAACAAAGTATGACATGGTTAGACATGGCACGTGCAAAAGATTTCAATGTTAAATACAGTGACATCGCAGGACGATGGAGCTATAAAACATGGTTAAGGGCATGACATTGGGCTGGGATTTCTCAGGAGAGCCAAAACACTTGCCGGTCTTGGGACCGCCCTCAGGGCACTTTCCAGCTCATTTGCATAGTCCATCAATGCTTATTTCTCAGTTGGTAATTGGTCACAAGGGTGACCTTCATCAGTCTCATTGGTTTAGTGTCCATGAAGCACTTGACAGACGCCCTTTATGTTCTCCAGAAGTGACGCTTCTGAGCAACACCCTGCTGATTTCCTTTAGATACAGTCAGCAGGATACAAGTGCTGTCTATGGCAGTCTGTACTCTGACCGTGGGCGTCATAATCAACACATTATATTATATCCTGTAAGAATGCTATTAGCAGAATACAGGCTGCGCCTACAGTGAAGTGGTTGGGTGTTGCTCAGAATGAAGTTTTTTGTTCCACTTCTGTTCCCGTCCACCCCCGTCCTCAGCAGTCCCTCCAGGAACTCCCATTAGCCGCACCAATCTGTCCCCACTGCCCATGTACCCACCTCCCACGATGACCCTAATGCATGAAGGACAGGGAGCGGTTGCGCTGTGCTGTAGTCACCTATATGGTTTTTTCTAAGCTTCTTGGCAGCGGTGACAATAAATTGTCTTCCTGCACTGTCCTGCCCATCATAATGGGTGAGATCTGCAGAATATCCTCCTGCAGGTCCTACATTACCAGACAAAATGTGGTGCGCCAATTACTCCTGAGCAGGTGTGTGCCCCAAGAGATGTCATGATATATCTGTATTGTATACTGGTTAGTAGCACATGCTCTGTATTGTATAATAGCAGAACTGAGTTAAAAAACGCACACAAAGTTTTTTATATTTGTGGTCGGCAGAGAGTGTTCTCTGCATTATGCTCTCTGTATTGTATTTTGGTCTATAGAATATGCTGTATATTGTATACTGTCACTAGCACATGCTGTATATTGTATACTGTCACTAGCACATGCTGTATATTGTATACTGGTCACTAGCACATGCTGTATATTGTATACTGTCACTAGCACATGCTGTATATTGTATACTGGTCACTAGCACATGCTGTATATTGTATACTGGTCACTAGCACATGCTGTATATTGTATACTGGTCACTAGCACATGCTGTATATTGTATACTGGTCACTAGCACATGTTGTGTATTGTATACTGACTATTAGATCATGTTTGCACTGTATAGCGGTCGGTAGAGTGTCTTCTCTGCATTGTGTATTAGATACTTTCTGTACTGTATAAGGCCTCGTCCACATTTCCGTTTTTCACTGACGTGTGCTGTCCGCATTTTTCACGGACAGCACACGTACCCATTGATTTAAATGTATCTGTTCACATTTCAGCATTTTTCTACTGACCGTGGGTCAGTAAAAAAATCACGGGGACATGCACTACTTTGATCCGTGATGCGGACCAAGCACGCCCATCGAAGTCTATGGGTCCGTGAAAATCACTGACACACATCCGTGGTGCGTCCGTTTTTCACTGATGACTAATAGGAGATTCTTTGGAAATCAATTTTCAGCTGAGCAACGTCAGTGAAATACGGATGCCACACGGATGGGAAAAACGGACACACGGACCAACCACGGATCCTTCACGGACAGCTTCACGGATGAAACACGTACGCTTTTTTTTCACGGATAGGTCACTGACACGGAAATGTGGACGAGGCCTAACAAGTAGACATGTTTTTATTTTTTATGCGTATTTGTTATTGCATGAAATGAAATCTATACTTGATATGACTGAAACGACAATAATCTGTACGTTGTCGATGTCGGCTGGTTTTTGCATGCAGGGTATAACCAGATTATCAGATGCATGTTTTGGTGGCATAACTAATGTATGACTTATTGACTTTTAGTTTTTAGGATCTAATGCGCTTTTTACTGTTGCATTGCGGTACTGTACCTTTAGTCTGGTTCTGCGGTTATATCATGCCATGTTTGTCATCTACAGAGATGCATGGTTCTGCATAGGAGCTGTATACCCAAACTGAAGGACATTTTTCATCTAGATTAGTTTTGGAAAGGTGGGCATACGTTTAACGGTCTAGAAACCAATAACGATATCTAATTGGTTGGTAAGGGTTCCATAAGGATTGCGTGCATTTTTTCCATTCGGATTTTCATGCAGAAAAACCGCAGCGTAATGCAGAACCAGCAAGGTGTATGAGATTAGACAAAACTCATGTACACTTTGCTTTTTTTTCTTAGGTGCAGAAATTGACCTGTTGTGCAGCACGTCAACTGTTGGTGCGATTCCACACCTTCTGTAGAGAAGTTTTCACCGTGGATTTCAATGGGGTTTTTAACATCCTCATTAAAAAAAAATACATAAAAAAACACCCAAAAATATTGATAAATGGTGCAGATTTTTGTGCATTTTGGTGTAAATGTGATGAGGTTTTTCTGCATATAAATCTACAAAATGTGCACAAATCCTAAGGCTACCTGAACTACGATGCGGATTCCGTGCAATTTTTCCACGTCAATTTATGTGTGTAAAAAACACAGCAAAGTGAATGAGATTTGACAAATCTCTTGTATACTTAGATTTTTTATTCTGTGCAGAAATTGACCTGCCTTGTGGATTTTAAAATCCGCGATATGCCAATTGTTTGTGCGATTCCGCACCTTATGAAAAGTGGATTTTCCCATAGACTGCAATGGGGTTGTTAAACTGAAAATCTGCCCTAAAATCTGCATTAAAAAAAACCAAAAAGTACATCCACGATATATAGTGCGGATTTATGTGCGTTTTGTGCAGATTTCTTGCGGATTTTCTGCACACAAATCTGCAGATTGCCTATATGTAACTTATGTGACTTTTTTAATGTTTTTTTTTTCTTCTGTATTGTGAAATTTTATATAATGACTATGGAATTGCAAGTAGCTGACATCAGGGGGCATGGCAAAGGCGCGTAGTCCGATGCCTCTATCAGTGTTTGCCTCTTCGCCCATGTCCTGTATTGCCCGATGTTGCCGCAGTTATCTAGTATCTAGCAACACCCTAAATTATGGAAGAGAAGGTTTTTTTTGTGTGTGTGCCAGAATTGACATATTTGATGTTACAAACCATACCAAGCCGTCTCCTAATATCAGATTGTGTAGTACCGAAGACAGCGACACTGTGGTCCCCGCACAAATCCCACCCCATGTCCCATATAGGAAGATTTACAAAGTGGACTAGAAACACCTCTTTTTTGAGGAAATTTACGCATGCCCATCCTCTTTTTCAGCCAGGCTTGCTGAGATTTGTCATGTTAATGTAATCCTGCAATTTACAGGAGCGAAGCGGATTGCCCTTGATCTGTGCACCCAATAAAGATAACACCTCTGGATATCAGCGCCTGTTACAGGTGAACGAACGGCGGTATCACCCATATGAACCTCTTTCATGGACCTGCTCCTGGGTTTACCTTATGTTCACACGCACCTGTCCATCACCCATTTTTTCCCTGTAGCACGTCCTCAGCTGGAATTCCTCTTTCGAAGTTCAGATTCCTCCCCGGGCTCTCGGCATTCTTCTTACATAACGACCTTCTCACATCATATTTCAGCCATACGTCTGACATATGCATATCAGTGAGCAGATAGGTCCACGCCTGGGACACGTTTGCTCATTATTTGTTAGCCTCCATTGATTTCAGGGGTTCAGAGGATGAGAGTGGTAGTGGCCCTGATGAGATGTTGTGTCACGGTGTACTCCTTCAGGTTTTGGTGCAGTGAAAAGGTGATGTGAAGGAATCAGGCAGACATAGAAGAACATCAAACGTTTTTCTTTACTGGGTGCAAAGGATGAGTGAGGCCCCTTTCACACGAGCGAGTTTTCCACGCGGGTGAACGCATGGCACCTGCACTGAATACTGAGCCATTCATTACAATGGGTCTTTGTACATGAGTGTTTTTTTTCACAGTTACATCAGTTTTTTATCACGCGTGTGAAAAATGCATCAAAATGCATTGCACCTGTGCGGAAAAAAAACGGACAACTGAACGCAATCGCAGACAAAACTGACTGAACTTGCTTGCAAAATGGAGCGAGTTTCCCTGAACACATCCGGACCTAATCCGTCACGCTCGTGTGAAAGGGGGCTAAAAGGCTACTTTCAGACTACCGGCAGCCTTCTCCGGCAGGCTGTTCCACCCCCGTTATAGTGAAAGGGGCCGGAGCAGAGTTCCGGCGGTGCGCGTGCATTAGCGGCAGCACGGATCCAGCAGACTGTTCCAGTGGGTGAAAAGCCTGCCGGATCAGTGTTGCCGCTAGTCTGAAAGTAGCCTTAGGCTTGTTTCACACTATCATTCAGGAACTCTCTGGATCCGGCATTGCCAGATGCTGCCTGAATGCAGGGCAGCGGTTTTTTTCCTGACAATTCTCGGCATATTTGCCGGGTTGGGTCCGGATCTCCGCCAGACTCCATTATAGTTTAGGCAGTGTCCATCCGGATCTCTGAACGCTAGTGTGAAACCAGCCTTACATTACATCCAGTTGTCCTTTGTAGCTGCATAATCTCAATCCTCAGCTGATGAGGTATGGTGGCCTGTAGATTTGAGCAAATCGATTTCAGATTGCTCTATCCATTTGAAAACTTAGTTTAATTTTAATGTCCTCCGTAGTGCTCTAAAATGTATGGGCACTTCCTAATGTATTGTGATTGTCCATATTGTCTCCTTTGCTGGCTGGATTCATTTTTCCATCACATTACACACTGCTCGTTTCCATAGTTACAGACCACCCTGCCATCCATCAGTGGTGGCCGTGCTTGCACACTATAGGAAAAAGCGTCAGCCTATGTGCAATGCTACGGTGCCAGCCACCAGAGAGGCCGGAGATTTTTCCTGTAGTGTGCGAGAACGACCACCTCTAATGTATTGCTGGGTGGTCGTAAACCCAGGATATGAGCAGTGTATAATGTAATTGAAAAATCAATCTAGCCAGCAAAAGAAGGCAATATGGACAATCACAATACATTAGTAAGTGCCTTGTATTAACTTTCTCTACATGATAAATGCAATTTGCTGAAGTGAGAGGACCCCTATAATGGGAATGAGCTACAATACAAAGCACAGCCACTGCACTAGATGAGCTGAGAGAAGGCCGCAGCGCTAATCAGAGCGCGGCTGCCTTCTCAAACAGCTGATCGGCGGAGTGTCCTCAGTGTCAGACCCCCACCAATCAGGTAATGATGACTTTTCCAAAGCATAGGTCATCAGTATAAGGGCTCATGCACACCACCGTACGTATTTTGCAGTCCGCAAAACACGGATCCGCAGCAAATACAGATGACATCTGTGTGCATTCCGTATTTTGCGGAACAGAACAGTTGGCCCCTAATAGAACAGTCCTATCCTTGTCTGTAATGTGGACAATAATAGGACATGTTCTATTTTTTTGTGGAACGGAAATACAGACATACGGAAACAGAATGCACGCGGAGTAACTTCAGTTTTTTTTGCTGACCCTTTGAAATGAATGGTTTCATATGGTCCACAAAAAAAAAAAAACTGAACGGACACGGAAACAAAATACGTTCATATGAGTGAGCCCTAAAAGTCTTGGAAAACCCCTTTAATTCTACTGATTTCTTTGTGGGCCAAAGGAGCATATTTGTCTCCCTCAAGCTCCAGGACCCAGGTACACCCTCTGCCCCCCTACAGCTCCATCCCCTAGCCTCCCATCTTCACTTCAGCCCTGCTCAAACTGACTTTTGGTGTCTATCTGGGTGGTGGGTGGAGGACATTCCACCAAACCTAAATCACCACAGCTTATAAAACCTGCCTAGACTGGAACCCCTCCCCATGATTTCACACCAAAAAGTCCTCAGTGAAGGAAGGTAACGTGGTATGACTGAAGATTGATGTGTACATGGGCTTAAGCGAATCTGTGTGTAATTATGCTTCGTCAACATGTTATAATTATAATAATTGCTTAGTCAAGGACTCCCATTGTATGAGAACCTGTCAAATTGCTTTTCCGAATACCGAAGAACTCTCTCAGAGGGTTGAGATCACTTAAAGGCGTTATCCAAAGTCTAAACATGCCGTCCAATTCCCGGGCCATTCGTATAGATTATACTTACCAGCTCCCCGGCACCCACGTCCCTCCTGATCACTGCACGGCCGCTGCTATATCTCCCCTGGTTACCCACCATGCTAGGGAGGGTCACAGCCTGTTATTTGCTGCTTCCCCTGGAGATGCAGCGGCGGCCATGTGGGGATCAGGAGCGACGCGGGTGCTGGGAGCAGGTAAGTATAATCAATACAAGGGGACCGGGCATTGGAGGGCATGTTTTAGACTTTGGATAAACCCTTGAATTAACATATAGGCCTCAAATGACCGTCCTACTACCTCTAGCCACATAGTCCTCCTTTATATAAACTGCTAAAATGGAAATAAAAAAGATTTAAAAGAAAAAAAAAGATAAAAATATTAATTACACGGAACGGGCATGCTTTCCTTTCATTCTGAATACAATTATATGTTGCGTCTCGTATAACCTGTAAGTGATATGGATCAGGGCATCAGCCTGTAAATCTGTCTCCGGCGGTAAACCATTAACAGAGGCTTTGATTCCCAGTTTGATCTCACGAGCACTCGTTTTGTGTCTCTCTGCCAGGACAGTTGTCGTTGACCCAGAATAATGAGACATGCCGGGTACCTTTGGCCAGGATGTTAATTATTTGACAATCACAGATGATATCGTTGCGGAAGGTTGTACAAGGCATCAGGTGTGTTCACCGTCCCGGCAGAGGCCCCCCGAACAAACCGACTATTGTTCTCCGAGATCAGCTCTAGGACACATACCGATCATTCCGCACTGCAGGAGGCTATTGTATACCCCAACGACCTGAATCTACTACTCCCAGTATACTCCTGTACAGCATTACAGTCTTATTAAAGGGATACTCCTACTGTATCTCGATGGTTATGGCATATTCACAGGATAAGTCATAAACCTCCGATAGGTGCGGGGCCCACCTGTGAAGGGGACCGGTCTCATGGCTGCTGTAATCAGAGAGGAGACCATGTATAGGTGGGTCTATGCATTTGTTCAAAATAACCGTGCAGAGTGCTCAGTTATTTTCGGAAGTGAATGGAAAGAGGCACCATCTCAGTCATGAGACATTCCAAACTTTAAGAGATTTATGGCACATCCTAGGCCTCCTCTTCCTCTTTCTAGGCCAGGGATCAGCAACCTTCGGCACTCCAGCTGAAGTGATACTACAACTCCCAGCATGCAAACATGCTCCTCTTCTAACTCCCATAGAAGTGAATGAAGCATTCTGGGAGTTGTAGTCTCAGAACAGCTGGAGTGCCGAAGGATGCTGATCCCTGTTCTAGGCCATGGACGTCATGTTCATTGGTCACGTGGCCTAGGAGCAGCTGAGTCCCATTGAATGGGGCTGAGTTGTAATACCAAGTACAGCCACTGTACAATGGATGGCGCCGTGCTTGGTAAGTTACCACAGTGTTACAGCGCTCATGGTAGCTCCACGGCTTCTTCAAATAGCTGATCAGCAGGGGTGCCGGGACTCGGACCCCCACCGATCAGATAGTGATGACCAATGCCAAGGATAGGTCATCAGTAGTGTTGAGTGAAGCACACTTCAGGTCATAGATCCGAAGTCGCTTCCTTCATCCGGCTCCGTACAGCGTCCAAATGTATGGGCTTCGTGGAGGTGAAATTTGTTATGTCCCAAGTCTCGCAAGACTTCATTGATTATTCATAATAACATAGTTTATAAGGCCGAAAAAAAAGACATCTGTCCATCCAGTTCGGCCTGTTTTCCTACAAGTTGATCCAGAGGAAGGAAAAAAACCCCTGTGAGGTAGAAGCTAATTTTCCTCACTTTAGGGAAAAAAATTCCTTCCCGACTCCAATCAGGCATCAGAATAACTCCCTGGATCAACGACCCCTCTCTAGTAACTATAACCTGTAATATTATTACCTCCAGAAATACATCCAGGCCCCTCCTGAACTCTCTTAGTGAACTTACCATCACCACCTCCTCAGGCAGAGAGTTCCATAGTCTCACTGCTCTTACCGTAAAGAATCCTCTTCTATGTTTGTGTACAAACCTTCTTTCCTCCAGACGCAGAGGATGTCCCCTCGTCACAGTCACAGTCCTGGGGATAAATAGATGATGGGAGAGATCTCTGTACTGACCCCTGATATATTTATACATAGTTATTAGATCTCCCCTCAGTCGTCTTTTTCTAAAGTGAATAAGCCTAATTTTAATAATCTTTCTGGGTCCTGTAGTCCACCCATTCCAGTTATTACTTTAGTTGCCCTCCTCTGAACCCTCTCCAGCTCTGCTATGTCTGCCTTGTTCACAGGAGCCCAGAACTGTACACAGTACTCCATGTGTGGTCTGACTAGTGATGTGTAAAGTCGCAGGACTATGTTCTCATCACGGCATCTATGCCTCTTTTGATGCAGCCCATTATCTTATTGGCCTTGGCAGCAGCTGTCTGACACTGGTTTCTACAGCTTAGGCTACTTTCACACTAGCGTTTTAAAATTCCGGTATTGAGTTCCGTCATAGGGGCTCAATACCGGAATAAAACGCTTCAGTTTTGTCCCCATTCATTGTCAATGGGGACAAAACTGAACTGAAGACAACGGAATGCTCCTGAAAGCATTCCGTTCCGTCTTCAGACCGGAGAACAAACCGCAGCATGCTGCGGTTTGCTCTCCGGTCCAGGCATCCGCACCAAGACGGATCCGGAATGACCCCAATGCAAGTCAATGGGGGTGGATCCGTCTGGTGTGACCATAATGGTAACCGGATCCGCCCTCCATTGACTTTCAATGGAGTCCATTACGGATCCGGGTACACATAGACACATACAGACATAAACATACACACACATATAGACATACAAACACACATACATACTTACATGCTCCCCGGCAGGTCTTCGGGGAGCATGTAAGTATGTATGTGTGTTTGTATGTCTATATGTTGTGTATGTTTATGTGTATGTATATGTATGTACTGTGTGACATGTGTGGGCCGGAGCGCGGTTCCGGCTCCACACATGTCACTGCGCAGGCCTGATCCGGCCAGCACCCTTCACCTGCCGGATCAGGCCTGCCGCCAGTGTGAAAGTTAGCCTTAGTTTGCTGTTCACTAAAATTCCTAGGTCCTTTTCCATGTCAGAGTTACGTAATATTTTACCATTCAGTATGTACTGCTGACTTGCATTATTCCTTCCCATATGCATAACCTTACATTTGTCAGTGTTAAACCTCATCTGCCACTTCTCTGCCCAAGCCTCCAGTCTATCCAGATCCATCTGTAGCAGTGTACTGTCCTCTTCTGTGTTAATTACTTTACACAGTTTAGTGTCATCTGCAAAAATTGATATTTTACTATGCAAGCCTTCTACAAGATCATTAATAAATATATTGAAGAGAATAGGGCCCAATGCTGACCCCTGTGGTACCCCACTAGTGACAGTGACCCAATCTGAGTATGTACCGTTAATAACCACCCTCTGTTTTCTATCACTGAGCCAGTTACTTACCCACATACAGACATTTTCTCCCAGGTCAAGCATTCTCATTTTATATTCACCTTGAAAACCATATTAAAACTGGGTTCCAAAGTCGACTTCGGTACCAGTACTTGGGTACTGAAGCTATCTTTGGATCCCAGTTTCAAAATGATTTTCAAGTTGAAAAATTAACAAATTCTTGCAGAAGTTCGGACTTAATGAGTTTCACCTCCACGAAGCCAATACATTTGAATGCTTTATGGAGACGGGTCTCCTTACAGCACTCAAACAAAGTTTTGAGTGAAACGACTTCAGGTCTATGATCCAAAATGCACTTCGCTCAACACTAGTCATTGTATAAAACAATCTTACAACCTCTTTAATTGATTCACAACAGTAAACTGGCCACACACATTACAGATTAATATTTCGGCAGGACCAACCCACCATCTGATGTGCCTGGGGCCCCTTACTCACTCAGTGGCAGATGTTTGCCTGACAGCATGAATGCTTGGCCAAGCCGAGTGTGCTTGTCTATGGGTGGTCATGAAGAAGCTGTCTAATGTATATGCTCAGAACCGAGGTCAATTGGCAAATCCTAACCACTCCAGACAGACCCTTTTTATTCACAATGAGGTCTGTTGGGTTTCCACCATGATGTTGTTGGTTGTGAATGCCCAGAAAACTGCTTGCCTTCAACAGGTCAGTCCAGGCCGTACAAGCAGGGGTGCACCACCAATGAGGCCAGGTGAGGCCTCGGGCAGCACCAGGTAGGGGCAAGACTGGGGCAGCGGAAGGGCCATGGGCAATGAACGCTTTCATTGTGGCACAGGGGTTAGGTTAAGAAATTGGCATGGGGGGGGCCGTTTCAGTTTTCGCCTCAGGCAGCAGAAAGGTTAGGTGCACTGCTGCGTACAAGGTTTTCTCGAGGAAGCAAATTTGAGCCATTCTTGTTAACTCATCGGCAAAATTATACTTTTTATAAATTTGACCGAATGTTGAAACTGTCGATTCAGACCGTCATGGAAGACCTCACTGTCTCCGCACGTGTTGGCGGACAGGTATGATAAGAATGTAGAAATGGAGTCGTTCACCTGCAGGCAAGACAGAATCTGTCCTGTGTGAACTGAACAAACCCATTACACAGACGGTGCTGATCGGGAGCTGTCTGTGTGATTGCTGCTCCAGAGTTTCTGGTATATATAATGCCAAGGACATTTTGTTTTGTACCCGCTATATGTGCTATTTGCATTACTATGCTGTACATACCTACATGTGCCGGCAGATACGGTAGGTGATTTAATGGTTCAGCACCACGTGAACAGGCAGTGTCGGACTAGGGTTCCTGGAGTCCACCATAGGAAATTATTCTTGGGGCTCAACTCCCTATATCATCAATAAAGTCCCTAAAGGCAAGTGATTTTCTCCAAATGCGGCCAATTTTTTAAAAATGTTTTTGGATCCTGGGGCCCACTATAGTATCAGATCCTGGACCCACCGGAGGACCCTCTAGTGCCCTAATGGGCCAGTCTGACCCTGTGAGCAAGAATCTGCTGAGGGCTTTTATTATAATTGGTTTATACTGTAACTACAGTCATTTCCTATAATGGTCTGGGCAGCAGGACCAACATGATTTCCTCCCGCTATTTCATTATGGGCTCATGCATTTTTTTTTTCCTTGTCTGTTACATTTTTTTGTGGGCCATATGTGGAACTATTCACTTCAATGGGTCCACAAAAAACAGTAATGACTCAGTGTGCATTCCATGCAGACAAGGCTAGGCATTGTTACAATGGATCCCCCAAAAAAACGGATGCAATACGGATGTCACACGGACATCATCCGTATATTTTGAGGATCCGTGTTTTGCGGACCGCAAAATACATACGGTCGTGTGCATGAGCCCTCTCTGTGACCAGCAAAAGCTGCATAATGGTTACAGAAATACATCATTACACAGCATCTCATCTAAATAATAAAAGAAAACGATCAGTCCTTGGGTCTCTTCTGTCAGGGCGTTAAAAATCCTTTCCCACTGGAAAGATGTCTGGCAACGTGGTGGCCGCCATTATATACTCCCCTCATTAGGTGTCATCCAAATAAAGAGGTTGTCCAACTATTTCTAACTGATCACCTATCCTCTGAAAAAGTTATCAGCATCTGATCGGGATCCCCGCTGAACCTTACCCTAGCCCAGTGACGTCTCGACCATCGGTCAGACAGCCTAGGCAGCTCAACCCCATTCAAGTCAATGCCAAGACAGCCGCTATGCAATGTACACCGCTGTTATGGCCAGGAGTGCACCACCAATGAGGCCAGGTGAGGCGATCGCCTCAGGCAGCGCTAGGTAGGGGCAAGAGGGGGACAGTGGAAGGGCCATGGGCAATGAGCGCTTTCATTGTGGCAAAGGAATTTGGTTAAGAAATTGGCTTGGGGGGGGCAGTTTCAGTTCCTCTTTAAATTACTGGAAAAATGAGATATATACGGTAAATCTACAGCCGGATTTATGGTCCTTAAAAAAGATCCCTGCAAAACATTGCAAAAACAACATTGATGAAAAATACAGTTACAGGACAGACACATGGCATTGAGCTGATCACTGCGGCGGCTCTTCGAGTAAGTCAATCACATGACACTTGTGCTGTGTATCTAGCAGGTACGACGTATAAGCTCCCAGAATGCACATTACACGTGTCTATAGAATTACATAATCCTGACGGACGTCAAAAGAGTAGAATGCAGTCATAGTTTATATAGATGATGTTGCTCCATTCAATGGCGGACAGTAAAAAAATGTTTTGTTTGTTTTTTGTTTTGTTTTTACATTGGGACAGTACGGAATCCATCAGTGGCATTGGTTTAACGTATATGTCTGTAGCTTTGCCCAGCGTATACATCAAATGGAGGTCAAAATGGGTTGTCAGTGATGAGACAAATTAGTAACATTCCCTATTCTCCGGATAGCCCATAAATGTAACATTGCCACTGTCGGGACCCTCAACAAACTCCAGATCGGGGGGGCCCAAGTTTTCCGTTCCTCATCACTGTATGACTGTGGTAAAGAGGCTTTAGAATAGAGTGGTGGTCAAGCGCCATTCAAAGACAGTAGGGCTGATGGGAAACAGTTGATGGAAATCGGTTGTCCAGGATTTTACTATTGGTCGCCCATCCTCAGGATAGACCATCTATATATCAGACTGGCAGGGGTCCGACAACCAGCACCCGCGACGATCAGCTTTTTAAGGCTGGTTGCGCACCTCCGATGGGAATTCCCTCAGGCTGTTCCGGTAGAAAATGCTGGGAATCATCTGGACACAAATCACAGCATGCGGCCAACTGTGTCCGGCCAATTCCCTGGATTCCCTGCTGGAAGAGCCCGACAGAATTTACACCGCAGGTCTGAAACTAGCGTAAGAGTAGCTCTGGCATCGAAACTACACATTGTGCAATGGACAGAGCAATACAGTTTCAGAACCGGAGCTACTCTGAAACAACTGATTGACTGGGTGAGGGATGTCAGACCCCCAACAATTAGATTCTGTTGGCCTATCCTGTGGACAGACCATCAATATTAAAGGACATCTGTCAGCAGTTTTGTCCCTATGACACTGGCTGACCTGTTACATGTGCACTTGGCAGCTGAAGACATCTGTGTTGGTCCCATGTTCATATGTGCCCTGTGATGTTTTATTATATGCAAATGAGCCTCGAGGTGCAACGGGGGCGTTGTCATTACACCTAGAGGCTCTGCTCTCTCTGCAACTGCTGCACCCTCTGCACTTTGACCGGGCCAGAGGAGAGGGTGTGGCAGTTGCAGAGAGAGCAAATCCTCTAGGTATAAGGGTAATGCCCCCTAAGGGCTCATTTGCATATATTAAAACATAATTTTTCTCAGCAATGCGGGCATATACTGTATAAACATGGGACCAACACAGATGTCTTCAGCTGCCAAGTGCACATGTAACAGGTCAGCCAGTGTCATAGGTACAAATCTTCTGACAAATGCCCTTCAAAATGATCGAATATACCTTTTAATGATTAGACTTCAATAATTGTAACCAGTTTACTTAGAAAATTCTGCAGAATGTTCTTTGAAATACAAGTGAAAACAAGCTGTTGGGCAAGTCATATTTTGATTTCTCCTGGAATCAGCATTGACATCTGCTTTAACATTATGAGCTACCTGGCAGAAACTACATGCCTGAAGTCAGGAGCAAGACACTCCTAAGAAGTGTTTGACATGAACCCGTGAGCACGAGAGAACAACCCTCAGGAGGAAAGGCAAATATTGAAACAGAGAACTTGTGACTTCGGTATTTTTTCCTGTTCCTTTTAGGATCCTGTTACCCCCGGCACATTTCACCTCTGCAAACTTACTCTTTCCATAGTCTGTGAGTTGCTCCATGGGGAGACATGTACTCGTAATAGTGCAAAATCAGATTGATCCTGTTTATGATTACTATGACATAAACTCCAAATACTGATTCCAGAGTTCAGTATCATGGACAAAATGTTAAACTACACCATTGCCATTCAAGTGAAGGGCAATAAGTAGAGATACATTTTGGGGGTTCGTCCGGGATTCGTTATCTGCTTCTCTTATGTGTGAAATGGATATTCTACGTGTAAAAGGCAGAACAGAAGTAAATAAAGAAAATATTTCCAGCTGTTTATGTAGATGGACTGTTATAAAATTAGAACAAGTTGTTACCAACATCACCTCTTCTTTAAAGGGGTGACTTATCCTCAGGATCTGATTGGTGGGGGTCAGACACGGGTGACTCCCCTCCCCCCTTCCCGCCAATCAGCTGTTTAAGAAGGCACTGATACTTTCAGTAGCACTGTAGCCGTTTTCTCGCAGCTCACCGTGCGCCATTCACCTCAATGGCCATGTGACCGATGAACATGACGTTTCATGGCCTAGGCTAAGCTGCAAGAAGGCTAAGAGTGCTAGTGCTTTCTCAAACCGCTGATTGGCAAGGGTCCTGAATATCAGACCCCCACCAATCAGATACTAATAACCTATCCTGAGGATAGGTCAACAGTATAAGGGCTCATGCACACGGACGTGACCAATTTGGTCCCCAAATTGCAGATCCGCAAAACACAGATACCGGCCATGTGCGTTCCGCATTTTGTAGATCAGTATGCTCTGCCCTCTGTTAGAACTGCCTGTTCTTGTCCACAAAATGCACAAGAATAGGACATGTTCTATTTTTTCTGCAGAGCCATTTCCACATCTTCTGCAGCTCCATTCAAATGAATGGGGTCGCATCTGATCTGCAAAAAAGTGGATCGGATGCGGACCAAAACCACAGTTGTGTGCATAAGCCCTAAAAAGTATCAGACAACCCATTTAACTTTGAGCTTAAAAACCCAGCTAACCTTTTAGCAAGTTAAACCAGTTTTTTTATAGCATTTGGCAAACATATTTTTATTATACTTTTGTGTTTATACTGGTGATTGAGTCCTTGATTGCAGGATCTCGTGATTACTCAGTGTATGTGTCAGATCCTCCTGACCTCTACATAACCACCAGTGCATTCAACTCCATGTTCATCCAGGTAGATATTTCCTCCCATTCCTCAGTCACCAAAAAAGTAAAAAAATGATTGTTTTTTACGTTCACTTTTTGCATTGACTGAAAGTGCATATTATTTCTCTTACTTTATTACCTATGCATATGTTTGTAAGAGATTCTGCTTGTATTTTGACCATGCTAATCTGCTGAACTATTCTGCCAGGTTCTGCTCCTGCAAGTGCCCAGAGCAGGAATTCACATGCTCCATAGGCCTCCCTTCTGGTCTGAGTGACAGCTGTAGTGGTCTCCTGGTTGGATGCTACAACTGTCACTCAGAGCAGATGAGAGGGGCTGTAAAGTAGCTCAGTACAGAGCACCCTGCCTAGGGCACTCGCAGGAGCAGAACCTGGCAAACTAAAGCTTCATATTCTCCTGATAAAATAAGCTCCACAACAGGTATGGTTGTCCAGCTGCATCCCTCGTTTTTTATCTAGCCGAATCCCAGCATATTTGCCGGATAGTGGCTGGTACCTGTTATAGTCAATGGGGCCGGCAGGCATTGTAGTAACATCCGGAATCTGCCAGGACAACCTGCCGGAACTAAAACACTAGTGTAAAACTTTCTAAATATAGTATATTACTTACATTGCACAGATCCTGTTACAGTCTAGATTATAACCTCAAGCTACATTCTCAATTTTGTAGGCTTCAGAGCCGAAATCTCACTTCATTCCCTGTTCACTCAGTATCTGCACTTTGAGGATTTGCATTCTACAGGGTCTGTACAGTAATCTGATTTAGGAAAAAATTAACTATTTTCCCTTTCAATGTGGGAGCTCAGCTAAACCAGACACAAGAGACTCTGACCTAAAAACCCCTTTGACCTTAAAGGGTCTCCTAACAATAAGCTGGTCACAAGGTGCTAAGCTGGTGGGATCCCTAGTGATCAATTGTAAGTTTCACTTCCTCTGCAGCGCCACCATAGGAGTAATGTAGCGTTACACAGTTCGGCCCCTTTCACACGAGCACCCACACTGAATCCTGACCCATTCATTTCAATGGGGCTTTTCACATGGGCGATTTTTTTCACGCCTGAGTTCGCCGTTGCGTGCAAATCGCAGCATGTTCTATATTCTGCGTTTTGCACGCAGCCCTGGCCCCATTGAAGTGAATGGGGCTGCGTGAAAATCGCATTGCATCCGCACACAAGTGCGGGTGCAATGCATTTTTAACGCATGGTTGCTTAGAGATGTTGTTTGTAAACATTCAGTTTTTTATCACGCGCGTGCGAAATGCATCCATACGCTTCGCACCCGCGTGGAAAAAACTGAACGAACGTACGCAATCGCAGTCAAAACTGACTGCGATTGTGTGCAAATTGGTGCGGATGAGTGCCGATTTTCCGGAACGCATCCGAACCTAATCTGTGATGCCCGTGTGAAAGAGGCCTTCTTCTTGAAATCAAGGCAATACAAATACCAGACAGCGTCCATGGACAAGAGTGGCACTGTCTTGGGGAGAGAAAGCAGACAATTTTTCCTAATTCCCTAAAATTTGTAGCAGACATATTGTATTAAGCCTCATTCACACGTTCGTGTCCGTGCTCAAATCCATGAGCAGGTGGGCAGTGATGCATCCGTGAAGCTGTCCGTAAAGGATCCATGTTGGGTCCGTGTGTCCGTTTTTTGCTATCCGTGTTGCATCCGTGTTTCACTGTCTCTGAACAGCTTAAAAATAATTTTCAAAGCATCTGTTCTTAATGATCCATGAAACACGGATGCAACACGGATGGCATCCGTGGTTTTCACGGACGCATAGACTACAATGGGCGTGATGGATCCGTAAACACGGACAAAATAGAGCATTTATCTGTGCTAAAAACACGGACTCACAGACCATGCTAAAACACTGATGTGTGAATATATATATATCTTAAGATGAATGGGGACGTGTGCTGTCCATGGAGAACATGTACAGCACACGTCCGTGAAACACTGACGTGTGAATGAGGCTTTAGAATACTTCTCACATATTCATCAAACACTATGGGGGTCACTTATTAACCTGAAATACACCTATATTAGTCATATTTCAGATGTAGATTGGCGTTAGTTGCGCCGAACCTTGCGCCAAAACCGCTCACGCCAGGTCTAAAAAAGTGGGTGTGACACGGGCGGGGAAGGGGGCGGGCCCATCTCATTCATCATTTTCTACTCCTCTTTTAGGCGTAGAAAATTATCTAAATGTAAGACATCTCGGAAGCTGTCTTACATTTAGAACTGGAGCTGGATGCGCTGAAGTTATGTAGAGGCCGGCATCTCTTCTTAACTTCAGCAATCCACCACCAGTGCAGGGGTCTTTATTAAAGGGGTTCTCCAAGAATTAAAAAAATGAAAATACTTGAATATTATTTTATTATAAATATATTCCCAAATACCTTTCATTACTTATAATGGCTTGTTTTCTCTGGGGAGCAATGATTAGGAGAAACAAAATGGCCGCTGTCCTATTAGTACACTCAAAACCTGTCCTAATCACACAGGAGGACAAGTTACTTCACAACACTGAGCTATAGAGCTGCCTCATCCTCCTCTCTGCTCAGCTTGTCAGGAATCATGATTCTGAATACAGGTGAATCTCTGTGGGAATGGAGAAGATGAGGAGACATGAAGTACAGAGAGGAAGTGGGGGTATGGCTAGTGAGCAACAGCTCTTGTATGCAGTCTCCATTACCACAGTCTGTCCTGTCTGTCCTCTCTGTACTTCATGTCTCCTCATGAACTCCATTCTTACAGAGATTCAGCTGAAGATCCTATCATCTGTATTCAGAATCATCATCCCTGACAAGCAGAGCAGAGAGGAGAATGAGGCAGCTCTTTACCTCAGTGTTGTGAAGTAACTTGTCCTGCTGAGTGATTAGGACAGGTTCTGTGTGTACTAATAGGACAGCGGCCATTTTGTTTCCCCTGATTGCTCCCCAGACAAAACGAGCCATTATAACTAATGAAAGGTATTTTGGAATATATTTATAATAAAGTAATATTTAAGTATTTTAATTTTCTTAATTCCCGGAGAACCCCTTTAAAGGGGTTGACTGAGTTATTTTTTTGTCCTTTGTATGTTTCTAACTAGTCAAATACAACAGCTTTTCCATACACTTTCTGCTTCTAAAGCTGCTGGTTTCTCAGGTTTCAATGAGGGTCACATGACCTGTGTGTCAGCTTATCTCCCTGCTAATCTTGTATTCGTGCACAGAACCTGTACACGAAACGTCACTGTGCTGGCCACGCCCCCCTTCTCTGCCGGGCTCCTGCTATCTGCACTCCCTGGATTAGTTCAGATAAAACATTAACCTCTTCAGCCAGAACACACTGAGGGCTTTACAACAGTAGCCTCAGATGTAAAGAGACGCAGGATCTGCTCTCCTCACCCTACAGACACAGAGCTGACTGGAGCTGATCTGGAGGAGATGCAAAGTATTGTATTGTACAAGAACAGGTAGGGGGAAGATCCTGTGTGTATCAGCAGTGTCATTGTACAGCTGCGACTTGTAATCCTACACATACAACATGCTGCTGAGTATCTCAGCAGACATGTCACTCAGGGCAGCATTTGCAGAGCAGAGCAGGGGGAGGGGCAGAGATTGTTATTACCGCAGGTAAACAAAGACCAGAAGGGAACCAGGGAAATGAAGAAATAGAGATTTTTTTTGCCTAAAACGTAGTTATATATTGCTGCCCATCAGATTTAAAGTACTATATATTTTTTTTTCATAACTTGGAGAACCCCTTTAAGACCAGCGTCTAAACACCAGTCTTAATAAATGACTGCCTATTTTTCTTTTTTTTTTTCTTTTTTCCCATTTTGCATTTCCTTCATATAATTGTTTCCTTTGCATCCTCTGTTTGCTTTGTTCTCCAGAGTTTTCTTCTTCTTGTAACTTTTTTTGTGTCTTTTCCATCTTCTTCCCTGTTGCTACTTCTTCTCATCCTGTGTTTCTTTTCCTCTCTTTCTCCTCTGTCTCTTCACAACATCACATATTATTTTCTTCTCCTTCTGCCACTACACTTTTATCTTCCTCTGTTGATCTTGGCCAAAAAGAATCCATCACCGGTTTTATGGTGCCCTACCGGAGGATTACATAAACTGCTACTTTTTTACGTCTGTTTCTTTTCAGCTTCCACTGAACCTTCTTTTTCCTGACCCCTGTTTTTACTCTGACCACTCTTACTTTAGGCACATGTTTACTTATTTTGCTCCCTATTGCTTTCACTTGCACAGAAATAATTCCCATCATGCTCTGTACGGATGTATATTACCAATAAGTTATGACTCTGGAGAACTTTCTTAAAGGTGTGATGATTTATTCTAGAAATAATGAGTGTTATGTCTATCTCTCGGGCTGGAGTGATGTCTTGTCTTGATCATAAAATACAACGTAAAATATCATCCGGTTCATCTTTATCCCAGGCATATTTCTACCCTGTCTACTTATAATATGGCCACTAGGGGCTCTGCTTCATTGGAAGTCATTAGTATGGCAGCTCCTATTTATTATCATGATACCAGACATGCTGGAGAGGTGGAATTTTATGTTTTTTTTATTCAGTATTTGCAGAAATATCAGAACTTTTTTTGTTATTTATAGTTGTATACTGTTTTTTTACATAGCAATTATCTCATCCCCTTAGGTCCATAGGTAGCAGCAGCTACAGATTCCTGTAGATTTTGGGAGGCAGTCAGGCTACTCCAGGAGCTGGTTTAATTCAAATAGTAACAACTGAAGGTTCCTATTTAATGAGCAGAGGAAATAATGAGGAACTGCTATAGAAAGTATATTGGAAAATATATTGTTCATTTTCATTATACAAAAATATCAATTATTTGCAGAAACTGGAATATCCTTTTAAAGTTGTCTGCTTTATTTATATTGATGACCTATCCTCTCCAAGGACCCCCGCCGATCAGCTGTCCGTTCTGTCCTTTGCACCCCCAGTCCTTTAAATTGGCCCTGAACACTCTGTGTATTCTGTACTTCTTTGGCCTCATGCACACCACCGTATGAAAAAACGGATCCGCACAAACGGATCCCCAAAAACTACGGATGACGGCCGTGTGCATTCCGTATTTTGCGGAACGGAACAGCTGGCCCCTAATAGAACAGTCCTATCCATGTCCGTGATGCGGACAATAATAGGACATGTTCTATTTTTTTGTGGAACGGAAATACGGACATACTGAAACGGAATGCACACGGAGTACCTTCAGTTTTTTTTGCGGACCCATTGAAATGAATGGTTCCGCATACGGTCTGCAAAAAAATGGTTCTCTGAGGATGGTAGTAGTTGTTGGGACACAAGGATGAAGGCTCCTTAGATCAGGTCTCACTTCTGCGCAGGCACATGCAGATGCCTCCTCTCTCCTAGACTGCTTTCAAGTTCCTGACCCAGAGGACAAGAACCACCTCCTCCTACTGAGCGGGGCAACATAATTAAACCATGTTCACGTTTCAGCTCTTGGATTACAAACATCACACATAAAAAAGTGAATGCACATTAATCCATTAAGTATTAAATTAATCATTTGCAGTAGCCCTCTGGGGTACTGCAAATACAGTTTCTTATCGTCCTCATGCAACACTTAAATCATCCCCCTATGGAATGTCTGACTAATACAATCATATCATCTAGAGTCAATAAAACTCATACACCTCATACAGGGCTATTTTACGGATGCATTGATCATACAGTGGTATGACGGCATGCCAAACAATATGACAGCTGATTTTGCTCTTTCCTGCTTACCGCAAGTGGGGTAAGGGGGGAGGATAACATGGACAGTGGTATCAATGTGGTCTAAGTACTTCATAACTACTGAGGAATACATGTTTTTGCTCTAACAATAAATTGCTTGAATTGCATCTGAGAGGCTTTCGATAAAAGGGGAGACCTCTTTGACTCACTGAAGAACTGGCAGATCTCCTGGGACAATCATGGAGAGCTGCTTTCTCCCAGAAACCAGCCCTTCATGTACTGTAACTGTATAAGGTGTCAGGATGCCGCATCATTAGATGAAGCCCTATCTCTCAAATGTGTATTCAGGGAGTGGGACACCAGTTTTAAAAAAAGGAGGAGAGTTTTTGTCCAACTTAATTCTACCACAGTGCTGACCATTGCTCCACTGAAGCATACCACAGTGCTGACCATTGCTCCACTGAAGTCTAGCACAGTGCTGACCATTGCTCCACTGAAGTCTACCACAGTGCTGACCATTGCTCCACTGAAGTCTACCACGGTGCTGACCATTGGTCCACTGAAGTCTAGCACGGTGCTGACCATGGCTCCACTGAAGTCTACCACTGTGCTGACCATGGCTCCACTGAAGTCTACCACAGTGCTGACCATGGCTCCACTGAAGTCTAGCACAGTGCTGAGTGCTGACCATGGCTCCACTGAAGTCTACTACAGTGCTGACCATGGCTCCACTGAAGTCTAGCACAGTGCTGACCATTGCTCCACTGAAGTCTAGCACAGTGCTGACCATTGCTCCACTGAAGTCTAGCACAGTGCTGACCATTGCTCCACTGAAGTCTACCACAGTGCTGACCATTGCTCCACTGAAGTCTACCACAGTGCTGACCATTGCTCCACTGAAGTCTACCACAGTGCTGACCATTGCTCCACTGAAGTCTAGCACAGTGCTGGCCATGGCTCCACTGAAGTCTAGCACAGTGCTGGCCATGGCTCCACTGAAGTCTACCACAGTGCTGACCATTGCTCCACTGAAGTCTACCACAGTGTTGACCATTGCTCCACTGAAGTCTACCACTGTGCTGACCATGGCTCCACTGAAGTCTACCACTGTGCTGACCATTGCTCTACTGAAGTCTACTACAGTGCTGACCATGGCTCCACTAAAGTCTACCACAGTGCTGACCATGGCTCCACTGAAGTCTACTACAGTGCTGACCATGGCTCCACTAAAGTCTACCACAGTGCTGACCATGGCTCCACTGAAGTCTACTACAGTGCTAACCATGGCTCCACTGAAGTCTAGCACAGTGCTGACCATTGCTCCACTGAAGTCTAGCACAGTGCTGACCATTGCTCCACTGAAGTCTACCACAGTGCTGGCCATGGCTCCACTGAAGTCTACCACAGTGCTGACCATGGCTCCACTGAAGTCTACTACAGTGCTGACCATGGCTCCACTGAAGTCTAGCACAGTGCTGGCCATTGCTCCACTGAAGTCTAGCACAGTGCTGACCATGGCTCCACTGAAGTCTACCACAGTGCTGGCCATGGCTCCACTGAAGTCTAGCACAGTGCTGGCCACGGCTTTATTGAAGTCCACCACATGATAAGACATTCAATTAAGGGGGGATGTGCCTCAACATTGATGCTGTAGAGCGGGACAAGACAGTTATTTTGATGGATGAAGGTTGGCCACTGCTTACCAATAATGGTAAACCTTTCTCAAATTTTGAATAGGTATTCCGGCCACTAGACTCCCATCGAGCAAGTACTCCTTCTACTTCTCAGTTACAGTGACCACCATCTCTGACTTGAGCAATGAAAACTCAGAGACATCAGAGAAAGGCACTGCTAGAAAAGGCGTCATAAGGGTGGACAACTTCTCGAAGATAAAGAACATCTTACAGGGTGTACAATCTATATAATCTGTACCATGACAGCAATAATGGGGGAAGGGGACTAATTAGAGACAACCAATCAGGAACAATGAAAAAGTGAAAAACGAGTGGACCTCACCAGTGATCCGTCAGAGATCGTTTTATTTTAAGAGAGTCTTTATGAGTGCGTATAAGAGCACTATCCGGAGTGCCGCACTATGACAGCGCTATATTCATTCTATAGGATCTTCTGGGTATACAAAGTGTTTTCCCGTGCAGTTGTTCTTTTTTTTCCGTACATCCTTAGATTAAATGATGGATCTCGTTTTCTGGGCGCCGCTGCGGTAGAACACGAATATTAATGGAAAAGCTCAGGCACTTTGTTTTAATCTGCGACATAATTACACATTGAATCATTGTTAGCGTGGAATATTTGGGTGTTATGGGACGCGTTCATTTGTCAGAGCCGCCCAGTGATGGTTAGACGGACCATGCTAAGATGAAAAACTGTGCCGAGCTTGTAATATGTCACAGGGAATCTTAAAGTGAACCAGAAATGGAAATTGTCCGTTCATTCCAAATCACGAGGTGTGCATTGTACCCGGTATCTTACGGGGCTCCAGTCTGGTTTCTTCTTCTTATCCAACGTGCCCTGGGTGAAGGTGGTTGTCGAGGATTAAAAAGACCATGGCTGCTTTCTTCCACAAATAGCGCTACACCTCTCCACAGGTTATGTGTGGTATTGCAACTTTGCTCCATTGAAGCGAATGAGACTAACCTGCCTTATCACAGTGAACTCATGCCCAGGTGTGGCGCTATTTTTTAAAGAAGGCATCCATGTTTCCCTAAGACCTCGTACACATGACCGTAGTTTGGGCCGAAGTCCGATCCACATCTTTTGAGGATCGCATGCAGCCCCATTTATTACCATGGGTCTGCATTTCTATGGATCCCGTGTGGCGGTTCCTCAGAATATAGAAAATGTCCTATTCTTGTCTGCCGTTTGCGAACCGGAAAACGCATACGGTCGTGTGTATGAGGCCTAAACCTGAGCAAAACTGGGATCTCCTCCCTCCTCTATTCTTTTCCTTGTCACTCAAGGTGAGTGCATTCCAAGTACCACGCCTCCTTGGGCCCTTTGCGGCACTTTACATCAGAAAATGGCCAAATCTGTGCCGGCTCGTAGCTGCCGTAGATTTACTTGTTTAGGTCCATGTAACTACGTCAATTCCCCATGTAATAACCATTCTGCAGAATAATTTCTTATAACTGCATGGTGTGCCATTCCTCTGTTATTCCTACCGGAAGTTTAAGACTCCATGTACAACTTGGTGTTTCCAGTAGGGGGTGTGTCCCTACACAGTCAAGCACTGGCAGCACTGATTTAGACAGTGTCAGAATGTGCAGGGACACATCACCAACTGATAAGAACCAGTTGTACATGTATTTGTAAACTTCCAGTAGGAATAATAGAGAAATGTCATGACATACAGTCATAATACTATATGCTCTAGAATTGACATTACGTTACAGGAGAGGTGGCAGGTCCTCTTTAAGGAATAGTTTTTTTTTTTTTTGGCCTGGTCATGTGATCGGCGTGGCCTCAAGTGTCCCTTGTTGCATGATGTATTACTATATTAATAGCACTGCCTTCTATGTGCAGGTAAGTGATAGCACGACCTTGGCTTTGTTGTGTGTCGACCTGATGGTGGGAATGTGTGTGTGCACAGAAATAAGCTGGGGAAAAGTTGAAACTACGCTAAAAAAATTGTACCGTGAAATTTTTGACATTTTAGAATTTACCTCATTGACATCTTGAGATGTAGCAGAGCTGATATTGATTACCACTGATGCACTATGTTTTGGAGGCTCCCAGAAATCCTCCTGGACTCCCCGAAGAGCGGGGAAATCTCCCAGGCACTGCATGGAGGGCTGCACTCTCCCGGAAATCAGACCCCCATGGGTTATGCCTGTGGATAGGGGATAACTTTAACCAATTTAAAAATCCCTTTAATGCCCACACACTGGCGTAATTTTCAGCTGCATAGAACTATACAATTATACCCAGCACCGTACAGCAATCTGATGGGGTAAAAGCTCTCCTTCGTTATAGTTTCCAGTGAAGAACTGGAGAATGGTGAGTGCAGCTCTGGAGTATAATACAGGATGTAACTCAGGATCAGTACAGGATAAGTAATGTACGTACACAGTGACTGCACCAGCAGAATAGTGAGTGCAGCTCTGGAGTATAATGCAGGATGTAACTCAGGATCAGTACAGGATAAGTAATGTAATGTATGTACACAGTGACTCCACCAGCAGAATAGTGAGTGCAGCTCTGGAGTATAATACAGGATGTAACTCAGGATCAGTACAGGATAAGTAATGTATGTACACAGTGACTGCACTAGCAGAATAGTGAGTGCAGCTCTGGAGTATAATACAGGATGTAACTCAGGATCAGTACAGGATAAGTAATGTATGTACACAGTGACTGCACTAGCAGAATAGTGAGTGCAGCTCTGGAGTATAATACAGGATGTAACTCAGGATCAGTACAGGATAAGTAATGTATGTACACAGTGACTGCACTAGCAGAATAGTGAGTGCAGCTCTGGAGTATAATACAGGATAAGTAATGTTGAAGGGTTATCAAGGATTAAAAAACATGGCTGCTTTTTCCAGAATCTGCATGTCTATGGCTTGTGTCTGGTTTTGCAGCTCAGCTCTATTGATGTTAATTATGCCGAGTTGTAACACCATGCACAACCCGGGGACAAGTGGGGCGATATAGTTGATAGACAGCAGACATGTTTTCCTAGATCTGGATAATCCCAGAGGAGAATTCAGTGCAGATCTCTTTGTTGTCCATAGCAACCAATCACAGTGCAGCTTTCATTTTCCAAGTGGAGAATACAAAATGAAACCTGCGCTGTGATTGATTGCAGATTGCTACTAGCAACACAGGCAGTTTTGCTTTTAGGCAGTTTAATAAATCCCTAAAATGGTGTCCAAAAGTAAATTATAGCGCTCCCCGAGCAATAACATTGTGCCCTGAGTGATTATAAAGATGCTGATGATACAAAATATACAGTGACGGCCCCAGGAAGCCTTGTGTCTTTTCTTGTCTCATATAAAAGAGGAATATACTGTAAAGCCATTGACCTAGTTGTGACTGAACAGGTTTAGGAAGGAATTATTATCCTCTCATTACACCCAGGAGCCCACGTGACTCTGGGCTAAAGGTCTGCATGACACACATTCCTCTCCACTATGTCATTTATCACTGCGCTCTGTCAGGATTCACTTCCAGGTGAAAGGTCATTCGGCAGCGCAATATATGTCACTGTGGCTCTGTAATAGAATGTAAAAAATGTACAATAAAGAGTTTTTGTCAACTTTAGCAATGGCTTATTAATAGTGACAAGGTGGATTGTATATATAATGATGTACGTTTAAAGGGCTTTTCCAGGAGTAGAATATTGCTGGCCTTTCCTCAGGATAGGTCATCAGTATCTGATCGGTGGAGATCTGACTCGCGGGCAGGGTTGCCACCTTTCCCGACAAAAAATACTGGCTAAGTTGAGCCTCACCCCAAAGGGGGTGTGATTGTGGGGGCGTGGCTTAACATGGGGTGTTAAGTCGCTGTCATACTGTGGCTCCCAATAATATTAATGCCCCATATGTTTTTCCAAAATTTGTAATGCCCCCATTAGTGCCCCCAGTAATACTAATGCCCTCATTAGTGCCCCAAGAATTATTAATGCCCTCATTAGTTCCCCCCAGAATTATGAATGACCCCATTAGTGCCCCCAGTAATATTAATGCCCCCATTAGTACCCCCAGTAACAGTAATGCCTCTATTAGTGCACCCCAGAATTAATGCCCCCCAATAATATTAATGCCCCATTAGTGCCCCCAGTAAGAATAATGACCCCCATTAGTCTCCTCCTGTAAGAATAATGCCCCCATTAGTGCCCCCCAGTAAGAATAATTCCCCCATTAGTCTCCCCAGTAAGAATAATGCCCCCATTAGTGCCCTCTAGTAAGAATGTCCCCCAATAAGAATAATGCCCCCCCATTAGTGCGCTCCAGTAAGATTAATGCCCCCATTAGTGCCCCCTCAGTAAGAGTAATGCCCCCCATTAGTGCGCTCCAGTAAGATTATTGCCTCCCATTAGTGCCACCAGTAAGATAGGGGGTAAGGAAGGTCCTGGTAAGGAAGAGGGATAAACATTCCGGTAATGAAGCAGTTACGTAACTGGCTAATATACAACTGAAAGACTAGGAGTGAGGCCCTGCTCGCAAGAGCTTACAATCTATGAGATAAGGTTTATTTTGCTTTGTGTCCTTTTTGTTCTCTCTTCACCACCAGTCTTATAAATTAATATTACCGCAAGTGGGGGCACGTCAGGACGAAGCAGAAGACATTATTTACCAAGTGGCAACATTAAATACTTGGCAATACAACGGCAGCAGGGGGGCGTTCTCCTTTTTTGCTAGTTCCTGTGAACACACTCGGCTCGAGCGCGTCCTCGGCAGTCGTCCTGAGGGCAGCTTCTGTCAACAGGGTTTTACTGCAGAAATGTATGAAAAATCTCGTTGTTTTGGACAAGTCCCGTCGCTTCTCTGCTGGAGATTAAAGATGGTCTCGTTGCTTTTGTCTCCGCCATACAGTCACAAATGAGAAGCCGTCTGTTGACGTCGAGGATTTGTGTGTGCCACTTCTAAATGTCAATGACGGGTCTTGTAAAATGTGTGCCAGTACAGGCTGACGCTACGTGGCTACTGGAGGTTGTGTGACGCCAAGGTCATAAGGCGGCACTGCGACATTGGAAGTGCGGATTGCGATGGGGATGGAAGGCCATACGTGATGTGATAAAACCGCCACATGGCAGTGGTGAAAAATTCACAACTGTTGCAAATCACAAACCTCAAGTGACTTTTCCAGAATAGAGTTCAATGTGTGTCACGCTTACATTGCAACACAAATTGCGCGCATTTCTTGGCCGTTCTACCAAAGTTGCCATGTAGCCCTAGCCAAATTTTAGCCAAGAAATTGATAAAAACTTAAATGAGATAATCTACAAAAATATTCTAGGTTTTCCAAACCGGTACCTGGATCTGAATTCACTGAAGTTGCATGTAAATTTAAGAACTTAGTAAAGACATCAGTATAGCGCCACCTGCTGATTGTTCTTTTTCTTATTTTTCCATCCACCTCTGCAATATTGCCAAAGTGGTCGCACATGCTCAGTTCCATCCTCCAACTGCCACCAGCTACATCCTCTGTCAGGCTGCTTTCACATTAGCGTTAGCAGGGTCCGTCAGGCTGGTCTGGCAGGGGAACAGCCTGTTTTATCCATACTAACGCTAGCCCACGAGTGCCGTCGGACGTCCGCTCCAGCCCCATTCACAATAACGGGGACAGGTCGGAGATGCAGCCGCAGCACGGCAAACATGCCAAAAGGTGGCCGGACAAAAAACAACTGCCAGACCCTGCTAACGCTAGTGTGAAAATAGCCTTAAAAGCTGTGACAGTTATAGGGAGAGAGCTGCAACAGAAAGGACACACACCACATTGAGCTGTGATAGGGAGAGAGCTGCAGCAGAAAAGACATACCGTACCGTAAGAAAGGACACACCCCTGAGCTACCAGCTTGAACCTAATCTAGCAGAGCAATAATCTCTGCATCCATGTGAAGTACAGGGCTGGTTCTAGCTTTATTAGAAAGAGATTATGGTAAGCTGCAAGGAGGCCTTGGTGTTCCCAGGAGTGCAGCGGCCTCTTCAAGGAGCTGATGGTTGGGGGTTCTGGGAGTTAGACCCCCACCAATCATATACTTATGATCTGTCCTTGGAATCCCCCTTTAAAGTGTGTGGTTCTAACTTCTAGCCCTACAATCTGACAATCTATAAAATACTGAACAGTGCTGGAAGTCTCACCGATCCCTAGAACAGTCAATTTTCCTCCTGCCATCCATGCAGAGTCACTCTACTTGGAAATAACTAGGCACAGAGAATGAAGCTACAGAGAAGTTATATGGAGCCTGGGTAAGACCTTGTTCACACTTCCGTGTCAGTGTCACGTCCGTGAAAAGCGTACGTGTTCCATCCGTGAAGCTGTCCGTGAAGGATCCATGGTTGGTCCGGGTGTCCGTTTTTAACTTCCGTGTGTTATCCGTAATTCACCAATGTTGCTCAGCTGAAAATACATTTCCAATGAATCTCCTATTAGTCTTCAGGGAAAAATGGACCCAACACGGATTTTCATGGACCCATAGACTTCAATGGGCGTGCTTGGTGCGCATCACGGATCAAAGTAGTGCATGTCCCCGTGATTTCTTTTACTGACCCATGGTTGGTAAAAAAATACTGAAATGTGAACAGACACATGGAAATAAATGGGTACGTGTGCTGTCCGCGGAAAATACGTACAGCGCACGTCAGTGAAAACGGAAATGTGAACGAGGCCTGACTCGCCTAAATGACATCACTGTCACTGCCATAAATGAAGAGGTCAGAAGCCAAGAGTATCTGTCTGACAAAGAAAATAGCAGAAAGTGGTAGAAGTACAGCTTATTTAGATGTTAAATGCAGATGTAGCAGTGCTGAATGTGCTTCCTTTATTACACAACAACATTGAATTAATATAATGCAGTAGGTTTAGGTCATATGCTCATGGCAGAGTCTTTGCCAGTGATCCTGTACAGCAACAAAAACTCTGGTGCTGTAGGCAGTGCTTGTGCTTCCACATGGCAACGCTGTTCGACAGTGTATTATTGCAATATATCCACTGGCTCATGCCACAGATATTCATAACGTGGGTATAGCATGGTCCTTCCAGCGGCCTTTCTAGAGATCTGCATATCTTGGAGGTTGTATGAAGTAGTTTTTATAATGTGCATGGACTCTTAACCATAGTCAGGTGTAAATCCAACCAAATGACATAGTCAGGTCTGCTACATCTTTCATGCAGGATGTAGTTTTGTACTTTTTATGTCTTCAGATATCAGATAGTGGAAGTCTCCTACAGATAATTTTTGCCAGTCAGGGTATCTGGATGGAGCACAGAGCGCAGCTGCGGTACTGTAAATGATACCGTCCATGTTATTAGTGAGTCTGCGAACAGCGAGGTACGGTGCTCCACACTGATTCCTACAGCTCCAGCCCCGCTGATCATTTTGATTAAATTTACCACTAAAACTCCTCAGGGCATATTTATTTTTATGGGAATAAACATTTGGAAAACTCTCCACAAAGCGGTGCAGCACCTGTGGTTTACAGTGCAGAAAACTTATGTTTATTCTTTATATTCCACAAACACAAGAGACCGGAAAGTTTGGATTTCAGCACACTACCATCATAGGGCAACAAGATACAAAAAATATTAGAAATCAGGTAGAAGAACAGAATAGAAGGATATGCATTTAACGCAGTACAAGAATATAGCTGCCACGATACTGCCTTCTATGTAAAAGATTATACTGTCTCCTATATGCAAGAATATAACTACTATGATACTGCTCCTATATACAAGAATATAACTACTATAATACTGCCTTCTATGTACAAGAATATAACTACTATAATACTGCTCCTATGTACAAGAATATAACTACTATAATACTGCCTTCTATGTACAAGAATATAATTACTATAATACTGCCTTCTATGTACAAGAATATAACTACTATAATACTGCTCCTATGTACAAGAGTATAACTACTATAATACTGCTCCTATGTACAAGAATATAACGACTATAACACTGCTCCTATATACAAGAATATAACTACTATAATACTGCCTCCTATGTACAAGAATATAACTACTATATACACCTACTACTATATACTGCTCCTATATACAAGAATATAACTACTATAACACTGCCCCTATGTACAAGAATATAATGACTATAATACTGCTCCTATGTACAAGAATATAACTGCTATAATACTACCTTCTTATGTACAAGAATATAACCTACTATAATACTGCTCCTATGTACAAGAATATAACTACTATAATACTGCTCCTATGTACAAGAATATAACTACTATAATACTGCTCCTATGTACAAGAATATAACTACTATGATACTGCCTCCTATGTACAAGAATATAACTACTATAATACTGCTCCTACTGTAAGTACAAGAATATAACTACTATAATACTGCTTCTATGTACAAGAATATAACTACTATGATACTGCCTCCTATGTACAAGAATATAACTACTATAATACTGCTCCTATGTACAAGAATATAACTACTATAATACTGCCTCCTATGTACAAAATTATAACTACTATAATACTGCTCCTATGTACAAGAATATAACTACTATAATACTGCTCCTATGTACAAGAATATAACTACTATAATACTGCTCCTGTGTACAAGAATATACTATAATACTGCTCCTATGTACAAGAATATAATGACTATAATACTGCTCCTGTGTACAAGAATATACTATAATACTGCTCCTATGTACAAGAATATAACTACTATAATACTGCTCCTATGTACAAGAATATAACTACTATAATACTACCTTCTATGTACAAGAATATAAACTACTATAATACTGCTTCCTATATACAAGAATATAATGACTATAATACTGCTCCTATGTACAAGAATATAACTGCTATAATACTACCTTCTATGTACAAGAATATAACTACTATAATACTGCTCCTATGTACAAGAATATAACTACTATAATACTGCTCCTATGTACAAGAATATAACTACTATAATACTGCTCCTATGTACAAGAATATAACTACTATAATACTGCTCCTATGTACAAGAATATAACTACTATAATACTGCTTCTATGTACAAGAATATAACTACTATAATACTGCTCCTATGTACAAGAATATAACTACTATAATACTGCTCCTATGTACAAGAATATAACTACTATAATACTGCTCCTATGTACAAGAATATAACTACTATAATACTGCTCCTGTGTACAAGAATATATACTATAATACTGCTCCTATGTACAAGAATATAACTACTATAATACTGCTCCTATGTACAAGAATATAACTACTATAATACTGCTCCTATGTACAAGAATATAACTACTATAATACTGCCTCTATGTACAAGAATATAACCACTATAATACTGCTCATATGTACAAGAATATAACTGCTATAATACTGCTCCTATGTACAAGAATATAACTGCTATAATACTGACCCTATATATATAATTAATATATTTGATATATTGAATCCTGTAGGTAAGAATAATTCTCAGTATCTCAGTAGATTTGGCTCTTATAGTGTGTAGCAATGAATTTTGAACATTTTTCTTTGCTCTCATAAAATACCAACCTCATGAACCTCAATTCTATAAATTGTGCTGTCATTCCATGTCCTCTTCTTTTGGAAATGTTTACTACGACTTTACGTTCCACACTAGCTGGAGATCTTTTCCTCAGGTGCAGTAGTCCTGTAAGACGTTTTCTACTCTGCTTCTTACTAGGCTTTGGCTGGCACGGTGCTCTGGGATTTGTGGTACCTCGGATGCTGGCGAGCTGCAGGTCAGCTTCCTGTGGAATGAAGTTGGTAGATTGCATCGTACGGTAGTACACAGTGATGGCGACATGACTGTGGTAGATAGCGGAGGTTCACAGAGGAGCCTGTCATTCAACATGGTGCCCTGGGGTAATACAATGACAGGCTCCTGGTAACATTGCTCCGCTTTGTTTATTCTTCTGGAGACTTTGTAATGTCGTGCCAACTCTCCTCCATTTATAATTGGCTGCCTGCTAGAAGAATGAGCCCATTGTGCCGAGATACATTCAGTGCCAGCCAAATGGTGCCATAGATCGTGTCTCCGTGACCCGCTGTTGAGGTCCGCGCAATCACGCAAACTTTACTTATGAGGCTGGGGAATGCTAAAGTCTCGATTTTATCACTGCCATCCCCTCTGCTATAAAACAACTTAATGCTTTGCAGCAGCGGGGAAAGCAAAGTGCTGTAAAAAGCTGAAAAGCAAGTCTGTCTCAAACTCTATTTAGAGGAAACCTGTCACCCAAAAAACAACCAGCATGGCATTATACAGCAGGGGTATAGGGTCCCAAACCTGCCCACAGCAAACCCATCCACCCCTGTAATGCACAATTAAACTTGAACTTACCGGGAGAAGAGTCTGGGACTCTTCTCCAGCAGCATCTGTCATATGTGCTGTACACCGACTAAGCTGAGGTTGGTACCCTGTACTTCACTGTGCATGTACTGCACATCAGGCACATGCTTAGTGAAGTCAGACGTATCATTCTAGGCTTCATCAGCGCAGTGTGCATGAAACCATTGCTACTGGAGAAGAGTCCAGGACTCTTCTCCAGGTACGATTGAGATTCATTTACTGTTCTTTGCAGGGACAGATTGGTTTGCTGTGGGCAGGTTTGGAATACTGTACCCCTGCCGTATAACGACATGATGTTGGTTTAGCGGTCCCAAAACAGGTAAAAAATTCCCTTTAAAGGAACATTACCAAATTTTTGGAAAAGCTGGGCCTACAGAGGTGAAGCTCCTGGGCCCCAGGGCAAAATATATAATGAGCCCCCTAATTAGTTTTTCTTGTTTCTATGTGTGAGAAGTGCCTTGGGGGCCCTTAGGGTTCATGCACACGACTGTATGTATTTTACGATCTGCAAATCGGATCCGCAAAAAACATGGTTGACGTCCGTGTGCATTGAGAGAACAGTGATATCCTTGTCCGTAATACAGACAATAATTTCTAAGTTCTACTTCTTTATGGAATGGACATACGGAAATGGAATGCACACGGAGTATCTTCCGTTTTTTTGTGGACCCATAGAAATGAATGGTTTCGTATACGGTCCACAAAAAAAAAAAACGGAACAGACACGGAAAGAAAATACATTCTGCTCCAAAAATCTTTCTAAAAAGTGGTGCACATTGGCTCGTCTAAGATTTATAAAATTCTTACATGCTGAGCAAGGGGGTGGGGGTCTCACAGAAAGGGGTGGAGCATTGTTGGAAAGTGGGCAGAGTCTGGGATTCACCGTTTTGTGACAAAATTGAGCCACAATTTCGGCGTAAAAATCTGTCTCAAAGTCAGCCAACCAATAGCATGTGTAGAGTCAGAGAAAGGTGTCTATCCCTGCGCCAGCCAGAGCCACTCTGATAGATCTGGTGCCGGTCTACACAGCCGGTCTAGGCTTCCACCATGTATAGGATTAGTAAATTTGAGCCAGTGTAATAAACCAGCCTCACTTACTGTAGCTTTTAATAAGGAGCGGAGTGAGGCACAGACCTACCTGTAATACGTCTGCTCCGACTGCCTGCAATGCTGACTTTCTGCCGCGAGAACCGCCTTTCGCTGCTCTGTGTTACGGTTCATGAGATTGAGCGCGGTTTAGATCATCACAGTGTGCCCTACCGTGTGAGAAGCCGAATGCCCTCTTTTCCTATCCCTTTGACAGCGGCTATATAAAAATAGACTACAAGGAAGAGTTCAAAAGCAAAACAATAGACCTAAACTTAGAGAACGAGGAATTCAACGAAAAATGGAATGTGAGATACAATATTTGAAGAATCAAATATCTTTATTAACTCTGTAGCTGGGATTTCTTTTATCACATATCTACAGTGCTTTGTAAAAGTATTCACCCCCTCGAAAACTCCCTAGATTTGTCTACATAGATAGATAGATCTGAGATAGATAGATAGATAGATAGATAGATAGATAGATAGATAGATAGATAGATAGATAGATAATAGATAGATATGAGAGAGATAGATAGAAAGATAGATAGATAGATAGATAGATAGATAGATAGATAGATAGATAGATAGATAGATAGATAAATATTAATCAAAGAATGGCAGCAGCACTAGATAAGCCATGACACATAAAATGAACATGAAGTGAACATATGAAAAGGTAAAAAAGCATAACTGCTATGTAGTAAAGTGGAAGCTCTTAGCGCATATAAATGATCATAAATATGTCGGGCTCATCATATTTATGATCATTTATATGCGCTAAGAGCTTCCACTTTACTACATAGCAGTTATGCTTTTTTACCTTTTCATATGTTCACTTCATGTTCATTTTATGTGTCATGGCTTATCTAGTGCTGCTGCCATTCTTTGATTAATATTTACTAGCCAGTAGGTAGCTTGCACCTGACTCTCACCTGTAGGAGGTGCTGTCCGTTCTTTGCAATTATAGATAGATAGTTAGATAGATAGATAGATAGATAGATAGATAGATAGATAGATAGATAGATAGATAGATAATGAGATAGATAGATAGATAGATAGATAGATAGATAGATAGATAGATAGATAGATAGATAGATAGATAGATAGATAAGAGATAGATAGATGATGAGCCAGCTATATCCAATGTTAGGGTGAATTCACATCACCGTTTAGCTTTCCGTTCTGTTCCTTCAGAAGAAGAAAGAGAGAAAAAAAAACAGGATCCTGTAAAAAAAAAAAAAAAAAACGGATCCTGTTGTATCAGTTATGCATAGGATTGAAACTGATCATTTTTTTTACAGGATCCAGTAAAAAACGGATCCTGTGGCATCAGTTGTCATCCGTTTGAGCCATTTTCGTCTGAGATCCGTTTTTTTTAGCTGGAAACAAAAGTACTGCATGCAGGACTATTTTCCCCCGTCAAAAAAACGCATCTCAGACTGAAATGGCTCAAACGGATGACAACTGATGCAACAGGATCCGTTTTTCTACTGGATTCTTTTTTTTTCTCTTCTTCTGACGGATCAGAAGAACGGAAAGCTAAACGGTGATGTGAATGCACCGTCAGAGGGAGAAAGTCAATAGCAGAAAGAACACAACACTCTGGATCCTTGTGAAGTACAGGACTGGTTCTAGCTCTGTCACATAGAAGTTGTCATGTACTATATACTGTGGCATGCAAAAATTTGGGCACCCCTGGTCAAAATTATTGTTACTATGAACAGTGAAGCAAGTTGAAGATTTAATGTTCTCCATAAGACATAAAGTTAAAGATGACCCATTCCCTTTGTATTTTAAACAAAAAGATTTTTTCAAATTTCTATCTTTTAAATTTTCAAAATAACAAAAAGGAAAAGGACCTGAAGCAAAACTTTAGGCACCCTGTATGGTTAGTACCTAGTAGCACCCCCTTTGGCAAGTATCACAGCTTGAAAATGCTTTTTGTAGCTAGACAAGAGTCTTTCAAGTCTTGTTTGAGGGATTTTCGCCAATTCTTCTTTGCAAAAGTCTTCCAGTTCTTTGAGATTCCTGGGCCGTGTTGTATGCACTGCTCTTTTCAGGTCTATCCACAGATTTTCAATGATGTTCAGATCAGATGACTGTGAGGGTCATGGTAAAACCTTGCAGCTTGCACCTTTTGATGTAGTCTGTTGTGGATTTTGAGGTATGTTTAGGATCATTATTCATTTGTAGAACTCATCCTCTTCTCAGCTTAAAGGGGTATTCCCATCTCACAATTGCAGTTTGTATAGTTAGATATAGCCATAACAATATTATTACTAATAGGATGTATTTATATAAAATGTAGCGTTTAGAAGATTTGCCTATTTGTATATCTATTGTCCCACACACATCAGTCAGGCCGTTGCCCCTGGTTACGGCCACCTCAGCCATGTAGTAGTGGAGGCCGGCTTGCTCTTGTTCAAACCCGCTCTGAGGTAACTGCTGTATTGTGAACGTACATTGCATGACCATGCGGGGACACATCTTAGGTTACTTTCACATCTGCATTTTGGACACTACCAGTCCAAAACGCAATGGTCAGGATCCGTCCAAAACGCAGACTTTATAAAGGGATCCTGCTCCATAGAGATGAATTGATCTTGGAACAGGATCCGTTTCTCTGGGTTTTGGAAACACAGACAAAAATGCTACAACCCTAAGATGTGTCTCTGCATCTCATGCAATGTGCGTTCACAATACAGCAGTTACCTCAGAGCGGGTTTGAAAAGGAGCAAGCCGTCCACCACTACTACATGGCCACGGTGGTCGTAACTAGGGGCAACGGCCTGACTGATGTGTATGGGACAATGGATATACAAATAGGAAAATCTTCTAAACGGTACATTTTATATAAATACATTCTATTAGTAATAATATTGGTATGGCTATATCTAACTATACAAACCACATTTGTGAGATGGGAATACCCCTTTAAGCTTTTTTACAGCTGGTGATATGTTTGCTGGAATTTCATTGAATCCATTCTTCCCTCTACTCGTCATATGTTCCCCGTGCCATTGGCTGCATCACAACCCCAAAGTATGACTGATCCATGCTGAATTGTTGGCAAGGTATTTTTTCCTACCTTTGCTCTTTGTGGCCAAAGAGTTCTATTTTTACCTCATTAGTCCACATGACTTGTTTCCAAAATGCATCAGGTTTCTTTAGATGTTCTTTTGCAAACTTCTGATGCAAAATTTTGTAGTGAGGACGCAGGAGAGGTTTTCTTCTGATGGCCCTTACATAATGGCCATATTTGTGCAGGAATCGCTGAACAGTAAAACAATGTACCACAACTCCAGAGTCTGCTAAATCTTCCTGAAGGTCTTTTGCAATCCTACAAGCTGCTGTCTCTGAATTTCTTCTTGTTCTTCCAGACTTTCTTTTTCTTGGTCCTCCAGTCCTTCTCTTAACCTCCATTCTTCCTGTTTACTGCCATTTCGTAATTAGATTTTGAACTGAGGAAATGGCAACCTGAAAATGCTTTGCTGTCTTCTTATAGCCTTCTCCTGTCTTGTGGACCTCCACCATTTTTACTATCAGAGTGTTAGGAAGCTGCTTAGAAGAACCCATGGCTGCTTTTTTTGGGACAAGGTTGAGTCTGGGTATTTTTAAAGCTTTACATTTGTATTACCTGGCCTATCTTAATGATGATTGTGAGCAAGTCTTAACCCTAACAAGCTATTTTTAGTCCGAGACTTTGGTCAAAGTTGTCTGAATGCTCAAATCTCCATGGGTTCCCAAAATTGTGCGAGGTACTCCTTTGTTTTTTTTTTCAATCTAAAATTTTACAAAACTAAAATAATATACTGATAGTGCTTAAAATTTTGAAAAGTGGGTTTCATCTTTAATTTTATGCTTTTTGGAGATCATGTGATCTTCAACTTGCTTAATTGTTCACAGTAACAGTAATTTTGACCAGGGGTGCCCAAATGTGTGCATGCTATTGTAGATACTAGATAGATAGATAGATAGATAGATAGATAGATAGATAGATAGATAGATAGTGATGAGGTCTAGTATTTTAGGTTTTATATCATATGTAAAGATTAGTCTTCTACTTCTGCTTCCACTTTGGAGTGTCTTATATTTGAAGGATAATGTATAAGTCTCTTATCTTTGGGTCTCAGTGGGGGTCAGTTAGGCTACTTTCACATCTGCCCTTTAAATTCCTTTTTTGAGATCCAACATAGGATCTCAAAACCGGAGACAAACGCTTCCTTTAGACTTCATCATGATGAATCCGTTCCATTCAGATGCGGTTGTATTAAATCGAAACTGAACAAACCAGATCGGCACCAAAAATAATGCAGGTCAATGGGTGACGGATCTGCTTTTTTTCAGATCCAAAGAAAACAGATCCGGCACCATTGACTTACATTGTTTCTAGTGCCGGATGCGGTTTGTTCCGTTTCACAGACACGGCTTGCAGTGGTTTTGTGTTCGGTCACAAAACGGAACAAACCGGAACGGAGGACATCCTGATCTGTTTTGTCTCCGTTGACAATGCATGGGGACAAAACAGAAACGTTTTGCTCGGGTTTTGAGATCCTCTGCCGGATCTTGAAACCGGAATACAAAGCTCAGATTTGAAAGTAGCCTAACTGACCCTAATTGACCCCCATAGATAAGAGACTTGTACCTGATGAATATGAAGGCCACGCTTAGTGGTCATTTTTAAACCATTTATGGTGTCCGTGAATATAGTATTATCGATGCGGCCATTCATTGGCCGATTAATCAATAAGCAATGTGATGAGCGCCTCATGAATCCTCCATACCAAATTTTGGATAGTCAAAGAGGGGCACTTACACCTCATTATGTGAAAGGTCCATTCACTGTGTGAGGCGCGACTCTTGCACCGTCGGAACTGCAGCGAAGGATCGGTAAGGTGGGTATAAGTTCTGTTTCACCGCATGTGGAGCCCCTGGGGCAGTTTTCTTTCTTGCCCTGGAACACGCTTTTAAATATCAGCACAAAAATAATCCAAATTGTACCAAATAATGAAAAAATATGTCGAGGTCTAATATGCAGGTGGAGCAGTTTGGTAACTTTATTAATGTATATTTATTCCTAAGGTAAAAATAAGAGGGACATTTAAGGAGCAAAAAGAGACAGAGGGACTTGGTGGAAAAAGAGGGACACTTGGTAGGCATGGTGTCCTCAGGTCCCAGCAGAAATGTCATCCACACACTGGACAATGGACGTTCTGTGGAACAGGAGATATTTCTGTGCTCAGCTTTTGGCAAGTCCCTCTTCTTGTCTATGATGAAAGATAAAATGTATCCTTTGTTTGAGTTCAGCGATGTTGGCCATAAATGAGGATTTTACATGATTAGAAATTAACCTTGTGCAAAGAATAAATTTGATAATTGCCGCTTCCTGAGAAAGTGCACGGCTGGTTACACCTTCATACTAACACACCGAGACAGCAGAACAGGGCGAGATACAGTACTGTGCCAGAGGGACCTTCTCTAGATCTCATATTTGTCTCGCTATCTCATATTTATCTATTAATGTACAGTATTTATCTTCTATTTATCTATGTATCTGTCTATTTATCTAGCTCTGTCAGTGCTACCCACATTCAATGAGCAGGCTGTGGGCGCTCAGGCTGTACCGGCTCAGGATCTGTCGGTTTCTGGGGTTGGGTAGTTTCTCCAGATATGGGACCAGTTTGTGCTCCCTCTGTATGCTCTCATATATTTTCGGCTTCTGTGATGTTCTTATGTCTTTCCTTGAGACGCTAATATATTCCTCTTTGCCCTTGTGTATCTTCTTCTGGATTGCACCTTTTGTCAGGCTAGACAGGTTGGTGGGTTGCTTGGGCTGGGTTTAGGTGAATTGCTTCGGGATGCCTGGTTTTCCTGAGGCCTTTTGGTGCAGCAAGGCTTTGTGATGGTAGGATCTTGGACTGCTGCTATGTAGATGGGCCTGGAATGATAGTTCTGGACTGTAGAGTGCAGAGGGAATGCACCCAACTCTCAAGTGGACTTGGAGAAGGTGTTTGCAGAATTCCAGGTGGAATATTTTTGTTGAGCCAACCTTGACCAATCTGGGTATGTATCTGGGCCCCAGACTTCAACATTATACAGTAGGATTGGGGTGATGATGCTGTCAAAGATTTTAAGCCAGATGATCACTGGTGCTTTGAGATGGGACAATAGTCTTATTTTTCAGTATCTCTATGACTTGTTTAAAGCTCCCTGATTGGCTAATTTCTAGGCTCAGGTAGGTGTACCTGTTTGTGTGCGTTTGTTTAGCGGGAAGGAAGCATGCATTGCTGGTTTCAGTTTTCTGTTCTGGAACACTATGATGTTGGTTTTCTTTGGCTTGATAGGCAGAGCCCACCTGGTGCTGAATTTCTTCAAGATTTCCAGGTTGTCTAGGAGACCTTTCTTGGCTGGAGATAGCAGCAAAAGGTCATCTGCATAGGAAAGAAATTTCACCTCAGTTTAATGGAGGGTGAGACTTGGTCCAGGGGAGGACTTCAGAACCGCCACCAGCTAATTGATGTAGATGTTGAAGAGGGTTGGACTGAAAGACGTTCTCCCATTTACCCTCAGTGGAGGAACTTCTGACGACATCATATCTTTTTCCTCCTACTTGGCTCTCCAGAAGTTTCAGAAATAGCCTGGGTGCCACAAGGTCTTAAAATCCACATAACAGGCATAGATCTTTCCATGCTTTGTATTGTGGTGTAGATGTGGTCCATGGTGCCGTGGTTTGGCATGAAGCCTGCTTAGTTTTTATTGAGGATGTTGTGCCGGACAAGGAGGCTGAGGATCCTCTTATTCAGGACGCCTTGGAGAAGTTTCCCTCGGTAGTTGGCTGTGTCGTACATCTATCTATCTATCTATCTATCTATGTAGATAGATGATAAATAATGGATGGATAGTTAGATAGATAGATAGATAGATAGATAGATAGATAGATAGATATTCCTTAATAGTGTGCCTGAAGATGACTTGACATTGCAAACCTCTCTCAGAATAGCAGTGCCTGAATCATTTTGCGTCTCACCATCATAGTCACTAATTCCTCGTTCCTTTTGATCATATTACTAGACTCTTACTTATTATATGGAGAATACATAATATACAGAAGATGAAAAGACTCCTTTGAAGTCAATCACCACAGGAAAAAAAAAGACAAGGCCTTTCCAGACTAAGCCAGAAGCAGCTTGTAAAATAGGGATAGTAGTTTGTATGGGCGCTGCATCTATATCCAGTACTTGTTGGGGGTTGTATAGTAATTGTAGTCTTTTATGTGTTTTGCAGTAAAGTACATGCGAGAGGCCACTCCTTACGTGAAGAAAGGATCTCCAGTATCAGAAATCGGATGGGAGACTCCTCCTCCGGAATCCCCGCGGCTGGGTAATTCATCAAAGTGTCCGCCATCACCTATTTCCCTGCCCAGTTATGGAGACAGGAAAACCATTCCACTCAAGATGTGCTTTGTGACGAGGAACCTGACCATTTCTGATCCAGAGAGCAGGTAAATAGGAGCAGATCACTCCCATCATGCCTCAGGTTGGAGTAAGTGCTTATTGTCATCCCCTGCTGAGTGATGCACTTCGTAAGAGCTGCCTGTAAGGGTGGAGAAACAGAAGTGACAACTGCTATAGTTATTTGTCTGGTTGAGAAAATGAGTTGTCACTTTTAAAGTTTTTCCAACCATACATATTTATGGCGTATCTACGAGTTAGGTGAAGACTCCACCTATTTGAGGAACAGACTGAGGCTCACTTTCTCCATTTATGTCTATAGGAGTTGAGTAAGTAGCCTGGAGGAATGGTGGAGGGGGGGTCCCCATGTATCAGATATTTACATGTCTATGGTTTGAAGACCTCTTCCTTACCAATCACAGTTACATGTATGAATGTGTGGCTGTGCATCCATATATATCACTGTGCCTGTATTGGAAGCACAGCGTCATTGAAGCCAGAGACTTTTGTTATGAGCAAGTTCTCTGCAAAAGTTCCTTTCCACTCTGTTTCCAGGAGTTTACATGGGACTGCAGACGTCCTATTCCTAGCAGCTTTCAGTTCCCCATTTTCTGCCTGTAAGTTCTCTGTAAATGTTTAGAAACCTCCTCAGTCAATAATGGTTTTGTAACGGGCAGTGGGTGTGGACCCACTGTGCCAACTAACCAGTTTGGCTTCGGGCTAAACCTAAAGGCGTTGTCCAGACGGTATTCATACTTTAACCCCTATACAGGGATCTGGACTTCGCTGCAAGGAACCAACCAAGCCGCTGCCTCCTGGAATAGTCCTGGTGTAGTTGGCTGCTGATCTGCGGGGGTTAGAGACACTGGTGCGAAGCACCAAAGAATAAAGCATCACTCATAGTCAGGAAACAAGCTGAGGTCAGGGCAGGCAGAGATTGTGTGTATTGAAGAGACATATCCAATTTCAGGGCAGGCAGAGTTTGTGCGTACTCAAGAGACACATCCGAGGTTGGGCCAAGGAGAATAACAGGGTCAATAAACAGGCAGAGATTCAATATAGGGACAGACAAACGGAATAAACACACTATCGGTGGCTAACTTCAGCACTAGGAACCTAAAGCTCAGGCCTTTCCCACTGGGGAAGGTGCATTAAATACTCCAAGGCAGCCAAGCATAAGCTGGAGACGGATTTAGACATGTGCAGCCTATAAAACAGGCCTATAGACCTTCCCGAGGGAATGCAGGCCAGAGCCTACAGCATATACTGAAGACACCGGAGGCCAGGACCACCACTAACAGGGGAAGGAAAGCTAATGGACCTAGTCCTCCAGGCAATTAGAGGGACCGTTTGGGTGAACAGTGAGGCACTTGTGCCTGCAAGGAGAAACAGAGCAAGCGATGAGCACGGGGAACCAACAGTTAATAGTAGAAAAGGGAAATGAAGCTGCAGCTCTGAGACTTCATGCTGTGAGAAGGGAGAGGGAGCAGCGGGATAATTGATTTGATTGGTTCAGAGCATGCTGCATGGATCTGACATCATACCAGTTTAAGCCTGCCCACTGAGCAGGCACGGAGATAGAAAATGTATATTTACAGAGAGAGAAGGAATAAATTCCCCAAATATGCAGGTTACACATAATCATTCTGGCTCTGCTACATCTACAGCTATCGTCTGATAAATGTGTTACAGAAAATTTAATTTTATATAAATAAAAGCAATGTGGTTATGAGGTTGGGGAAGGCTATTTGCATATGTATATTACATTGAGGGTCAGTATAGAGCAGTATTATCCAGGAAATATATGTTGTGTATGATAAAAGGCAAAACACCACTAAGGTTTGATGCTTCTGTATGATAATGAGGAGAGTACGGGAATATAGAAAATGTACACAGTACATCACTGTAGACAAGAGGGGCAGGAAATGAGTCATTTGCATTTCAAGGCCAAATATGATGTGTTAATGACTAAAAAGAAAGCATGTATCATAACTGATGAGACATTACGGTTACATAGACACACAGTTCACCACTGAAGAGGTTAAAGGGGTTCTCTGGAGAATGTTTTTTTTTTGTGGGCCTGTTTATATGCTTATCTGGCTTCTTTTTGGTAAGTCATACGTTGTAGCTTAATGAATCATCATTAGGAGGACTTGAAGTGGAATGTTTTTTTTTTCCTTTATAAACCCCGCCCACACATATAGGCTACACCCAAAGACAACCCCTTTCATAATTGCTTAAAGGGTTTATCCCATGACCAATGTAAAAAATGAAAATCCGACATCATATAAGCTAGAACCAGCCCTGTACCTCACATAAATCCAGAGATCTCCACATTCATTGCTCTGCTAGATTTATATCAAGCTGGCAGCTCAAGGGGAGTGTCTTTTCTGCTGCAGCCAAGGAGGCGTGTCCATGCTCTCCCTATCACAGCTCAGGAGTCAGTTGAAGGATGAAACTGAGCATGTGCGGCCATCTCAGTGAGCAGGACAAAGAGATAAGAAAAAAACAAACAGCAGGTGGCACTATACAGATACATTTTATTGAAAAACTAATTGGCTATGCAAATTTTTAATTAGATGCAAAAGTATTCAGATCCAGGTGCTGGTTTGAAAACTGTAGAATATTTTCCATGCTCTCTACTAAAGCAGTGGCCCATGGTTATTGTGTCCCACCCGTGATAAAGTCCTGCGGTACACATTAGATGTATGATGGCAGAACCCACTGATGTCAATAGTACCTAACAACATTGTAGTCCTGGTATATTGTAGATGGTATGCTAACTTGCTGCTGGAAGGACAGGAGTGGTGGATGTCCCTAAGTGATGGCCAACGGCCCCTTTTATGCTCTTCTGGAAACTAATTTTGGTCTGTGATCTACCAGATGTAATGTACTCACCTCACCTGGTGAACAAAGAGAGATGCTAAGTGGTATATGCATAGAGCAAACAGGCTCCTGGACAATCTAAAGTGCCATAATTAAAGCGTCAACACGCTGACCTTAGTGCCGTTATATGTGTCTATTCCCTGGTTAGAATTCTTTCCAACATTTGAAAACTAAAAATTGGGACATGTAAGACCCGCTCCTTGGACCACCCTAGAATGCCCACAAAACTTTCGCTTTTGGATGGGCCTTGCATAAGTCCCACCCCTTTCATAGCAGGAATGAGGACTGTTGGCAAGTATCAGTTAGGCTTGTTGTACCTATGCTAGTCCTAGTACTCCACCTGGCTCATATGGCTCTTCTTCTGAACCACTCCTTGTTGTATCACTTACTTGGCTCATCTGGCTGCGCTCTAGAGCGTCCCTCAATTGTAACTTAAATAGAGGTATAACTTGAAGCTCCTGGGCCCCAGTACAAGAGGATCCCCCGTCTACCCATCTGCCATATTCCTTTGGACCCCATCAGTCAACTGGGCCGGGGTGTAATAGCAAACTTCTGCACCTTACCATCTACATGATTCCACTCAACCTCTCTTACTAGACATTTGGATCTACTGACTATACCTTCATCTCCTGTTCTGGATTTCGTGACCACACCTGTATTCCCCCCATCCCCCTGTGATACTGTTCGCAAGACTTTTTTACATTTGTCCATGCCCATAGCAACCATATCTACCCCCATTTGGACTAATGTTACCCAGCTAGGGGCAACTAAGTCCTGGAGCCAGCTGTGTACCTCAACTCTAACCAAGGTCAAGATGGTTCTATAGCTGAAATAGTGCCATCCGGTTGGTTCTTGTGTTGTGTCTTACAGTTATCAGACCTCTCAGAGAAATACAGATGAGTAACCTAAGTGACTACCTTTGGGAGAACCAGGGCCTGGTGTCCTCCACACAGAGAGTCAACACACTTTGGGGTAAAGGACCCCATATAAGCCACCCAACCATTCTGAATCTAAATGTGGGGCATCAAGACATCCACCAATACATCTCGATGCAATTTCCTGTACAAGGCAGCAGGCCATGAAGGCTTCCAGCCGCTCAGACCATCTTATAAGTAAGATCATTCCCATAAATCCTTTTGGCAACATCTAATATTAAAAATTCCTAAGCAGGGCAAAGACCTTCCAATCCCTCCTGGCACACAGAAGTGGCTCCTGTGCCATGCTACCCATTACTTTACCTTTCAGGGACTGTTCTTGCCTTCAGTCCTTGGCATATGACACTTTTATAATAAAGCAGAGGTAAACATTGTTTCATTAGTAATTACCTTGACCTACTTCATAATACCAGAGGCCCCAGAGAGGAAGCAGCATGAGTTATATTAACATTGCTAAAATATTCGGTTCTCTCCACGTGGCCAATTTTTTTTTTTTTCTTTAATAAAATAGTCTCCGGCCCCACGGAGGCCATTCACATTTACTTAGCATTCTTTCACAATTTTAATTTTAATCCAAGTAGCGAGAAGGAACATAAATCATTCCAAGAAAGTTGTTAATCTGCCCAGAACATCAAGGAGAATATCAATTTACATCTGGGACCTACATGAGAAATTTGTCATTTTCTGTCATTAAGAAGATGTGGTTGCATCTCTTGTGGCGTCTTGGTTTTAATTAAAGGGAATGTGCCATCAGAAAATCACCTTCTTGTTATTAATTAGTCATGTTTTTGTTGCACATAACTTTGTTATTTTTGTTGATCTTTGTTTTAATTTTCTATTTCTTATTTTCTATCAGGGGCGTAGCTAAAGGCTCATGGGCCCTGGTGCAAGAGTTCAGCTTGGGCCCCCCCCAGCGCTGATGCACCTAGCTTTTCTGCCGGCCAAGTCAAAAACTGAACCCCCCCCCCATGCCAAATTCTTACCCTAACCTCTTCCCTCCTAACATTACATATATCACTACAGAACATACAGGGTAAGGCTACATTCACACGATGTTTTTGCGGCCTCCGATCTGCATATTTTTCGTCTCAGATGCAGATCCATTCACTTCAATGAGCACTGTGTGCTGTCCGCATCTGTATGTACATTCCTATTTTTGTCCGTTTTGCGGACAAGGATAGGCATTATTACAGTGGATCTGCAAAAAAAATGGATGCCATGCGGAACATCATCCTTTTTTTGCAGATCCGCAATTTGCAGACTGCAAAACACAATGTTCGTGTGAATGTAGCCTAATACAGCGCCCCATACCTCTTACATCCAGTATAATACAGCGCCCCATACCTCTTACATCCAGTATAATACAGCGCTCCATACCTCTTACATCCAGTATAATACAGCGCCCATACCTCTTACATCCAGTATAATACAGCGCCTCATACCTCTTACATCCAGTATAATACAGCGCCCTCATACCTCTTACATCCAGTATAATACAGCGCCCCATACCTCTTACATCCAGTATAATACAGCGCCCCATACCTCGTACATCCAGTATAATACAGCGCCCCATACCTCTTACATCCAGTATAATACAGCGCCCCATACCTCTTACATCCAGTATAATACAGCGCCCCATACCTCTTACATCCAGTATAATACAGCGCCCCATACCTCGTACCTCCAGTATAATACAGCGCCCCATACCTCTTACATCCAGAATTATACAGCGCCCCATACCCTTACATCCAGTATAATACAGCGCTCATACCTCTTACATCCAGTATAATACAGCGCCCCATACCTCTTACATCCAGTATAATACAGCGCCCCATACCTCGTAACATCCAGTATATACAGCACCCCATACCTCTTACATCCAGTATAATACAGCGCCCCATACCTCTTACATCCAGTATAATACAGCGCTCCATACCTCTTACATCCAGTATAATACAGCGCCCCATACCTCTTTAATCCAGTATAATACAGCGCCTCATACCTCTTCATCAGTATAATACAGCGCCCCATACCTCTTACATCCAGTATAATACAGCGCCCCATACCTCTTACATCCAGTATAATACAGCGCCCCATACCTCTTACATCCAGTATAATACAGCGCCCCATACCTCTTACATCCAGTATAATACAGCGCCCCATACCTCTTACATCCAGTATAATACAGCGCCCCATACCTCTTACATCCAGTATAATACAGCGCCCATACCTCTTACATCCAGTATAATACAGCGCCCCATACCTCTTACATCCAGTATAATACAGCGCCTCATACCTCTTACATCCAGTAATAATACAGCGCCCCATACCTCTTTACATCCAGTATAATACAGCCCCATACCTCTTACATCCAGTATAATACAGCGCCCCATACCTCTTACATCCAGTATAATACAGCGCCCCATACCTCTTACATCCAGTATAATACAGCGCCCCATACCTCTTACATCCAGTATAATACAGCGCCCCATACCTCTTACATCCAGTATAATACAGCGCCCCATACCTCTTACATCCAGTATATATACAGCGCCCCATACCTCTTACATCCAGTATAATACAGCGCCCCATACCTCTTACATCCAGTATAAATACAGCGCCCCATACCTCTTACATCCAGTATAATACAGCCCCATACCTCTTACATCCAGTATAATACAGCGCCATACCTCTTACATCCAGTATATACAGCGCCTCATACCTCTTACATCCAGTATAATACAGCGCCCATACCTCTTACATCCAGTATAATACAGCGCCCATACCTCTTACATCCAGTATAATACAGCGCCTCATACCTCTTACATCCAGTATAATACAGCGCCCCATACCTCTTACATCCAGTATAATACAGCGCCCCATACCTCTTACATCCAGTATAATACAGCACCCATACCTCTTACATCCAGTATAATACAGCCCCATACCTCTTACATCCAGTATAATACAGCGCCCCATACCTCTTACATCCAGTATAATACAGCGCCCCATACCTCTTACATCCAGTATAATACAGCGCCCCATACCTCGTACATCCAGTATAATACAGCGCCCCATACCTCTTACATCCAGTATAATACAGCGCCCCATACCTCTTACATCCAGTATAATACAGCGCCCCATACCTCTTACATCCAGTATAATACAGCGCCCCATACCTCTTACATCCAGTATAATACAGCGCCCCATACCTCTTACATCCAGTATAATACAGCGCCCCATACCTCTTACATCCAGTATAATACAGCGCCCCATACCTCTACATCCAGTATAATACAGCGCCCCATACCTCGTACATCCAGTATAATACAGCGCCCCATACCTCTTACATCCAGTATAATACAGCCCCCATACCTCGTTACATCCAGTATAATACAGCCCCATAATCTCTTACATCCAGTATAATACAGCGCCCCATACCTCTTACATCCAGTATAATTACAGCGCCCCATACCTCTTACATCCAGTATAATATAGTACCCCATACCTCGTACATCCAGTATAATACAGCCCCATACCTCGTACATCCAGTATAATACAGCCCCATATCTCTTACATCCAGTATAATACAGCGCCCCATACCTCTTACATCCAGTATAATACAGCGCCCCATACCTCTTACATCCAGTATAATACAGCGCCCCATACCTCTTACATCCAGTGACGTCTCCTCTGATGTAGGTCTTCTCTTTCCTCATCTTCTCCTTTCAGACCAGACGCGATTTTTCAGCCATTCCTCATCTCTGCAGTTTGACAGAAAAAAATCTTAGTTTACTACTTTTCCATCATCCTCCTGTCTTCTGGACAAATCATCCTACCACCCCCAGTACTGTGCCACTAGTACCACATGGATAGTACCCTTCAATAATTATTGGAACACAGTGTCCTAAAATAACTGTGCCCAGCAAATAGTGTCCCTGACAGTAATAGTGTAAACATAACTTTCCCCCTGAAATAACTGCGCCCCCAGTGCCCCCATGTGCCAGTAAAAATGCCCCCAGTGCTCCAGTGCCAGTAAAAATGCCCCCAGTGCCAGTAAAAATGCCCCCAGTGCCAGTAAAAATGCCCCCAGTGCTCCCATGCCATTAAGAAATGCCCCCAAGTGCCATTGAGAAATGCCCCCAGTGCCAGTAAGAAATGACCCCAGTGCCCCCATGTGCCAGTAAAATGCCCCAGTACCCCATGCGCCAGTAAAATGGCCCCAGTGCCTGTAATAATTCCCCCAGTGCCAGTAAAAATGTCCCCAGTGCCCCCAAAAATGCCCCCAGTGCCCCCATGTGCCAGTAGGGGCCCATGTGCTTAGGGGCCCGGTCGCAACTGCGACCCCTATAGCTACGCCACTGTTCACTATCTATATTAAAAAAAAACTAAAATTGTGCAGTTTTCGCCCTGGCTACTAGGCTTAATATAATATGCTGACACTTCCTGTTCTGTACAGATCACTTTGCAGTAGCCATCTTGTTATCATCACAGGCAGGATTACAATGACAGGTAACACCCCTGTATAGATAACACAGGACCACTATTCACAATAGGTGATATCCCAGAATATCTACTCTCTCCAGACCTTCGAATGCCTAAAAACTCTCCCATAGAAGTCAATGAAATCCCTTCCTGTCCATTGTGCCTATAGGGCATGTCACTACTCTCTAAGAACAGGAAGTCTTGACTTTTAGGTCTAGTGGTCAGTTTTTTTAAAAAAATAGATTGGGACATGGATTTAAAAAAAAACACTAAAAATGTTTAAAACAAAAGCTTGATTTAAACAATAGGTCATTTGATGAAATGTTCATTCTAAGTCCTTTCCAAGTATTTAGCATTTGAGAAAATGAGGTCAATAAAGCCGGGTATAGGCTTCTTCATTAAGAAAATACAGGTTTATTCGGATATTATATTTCACACACCATAAGATGCACCAGACCAAAAGATGCACCTAGGTTTTAGAGGAGGAAGATGATACCCCGAAATCAGGCCCACATTCCTCATCAGACCTTATATCAGATCCCCAAATCAGACCCCCATTCCCAGGGGTGCACCTAGCCTTTCTGCTGCCTGAGGCAAAAACTGAAATAGTGACCCCCCCCCCACCCCCCAAACCCTTCCCCAGTGCCAATTTCTTAACCTAACTTCTGTTCCTTCAGTGAGTACAGGAAGCGGCCGTTAGCTTGTACATAGCCGTCTTCCTATTTTTGGCAGCAGGGAGCTTGTTACAGGCAGCTGTGAGATCGATGAGCATCTCCTGAGAGGCAGCTGAGGTCCAGATGTGGTACACAAAGAGCGCTGACCTTTCTGTCAGTCAACAGAACAAGCGTTGTGTACTTGGAGATCATTTAAGGAAATCCAGGCTGCCATAAATAGCCGCAATGGCTATAGGGCGCGCAGAATTAAACTTTTCGATCGGCTTAACCCCTCAGGTGCCAAAGTGAAATCAATTGCAATTTACGCAGCAGTTTGGAGAGAGATGTTTTATACCTTTGTTACATATTTAATGTCGTGGTGAGCCATAAAAGTTGTTTCATAATCCAAAATTTATCTAGCAACCACTAGTAACCACCACCACCAACCCTATATTGTCTATAAGAGGATATTGAGGTCATAGAATAGGTTCTCTGTTTAAAATTGTCTGAGGGACGCATTATTAATTATTATTTATTTATTTACCAATTTTTTTGCTTTATAAGACACACCCGATGATGAGACACAAGATTTTTGAGTAGGAAAATAAGAAAAAAATATTTTTCATCAGAACTCATATCAGACCTCATATCAGCCCCCCCAATAAATATTAGGACATCACATCAGACCCCTATATCAACTCTCTATGTCAGACCCCCAACAGTCCTCAGATCAGCCCTTTCAGACCCCCAGTGCTGTTGCATTTTTTATGTTTTACTTTTCTATTTGCAGCCATGTGATGTGCACCTGCATACTTGGATGTGCTGACTGACCCCCCAGTTTTTCTTGCATTAGACCTCAGATCAGCCCTTTAAGACCCCCATCAGATCTCAGATCAGCCCTATAAGACCCCCATCAGACCTCAGATCAGCCCCCATCAGATCTCAGATCAGCCCTATAACACCCCCATCAGACCTTAGATCAGCCCTTTAAGACCCCCCATCACACCTCAGATCAGCCCCCATCAGACCTCAGATCAGCCCCCATCAGACCTCAGATCAGCCCCATACAACAAAAAAAAAACCTCTCTGACCTCTCCTGTGCCGCGGCTGTACTCTGGGTCCGGTGCTCCCTTGTCTTCTGCTGGCGCTGCACTGTCGCCTGACTGCGTGCAGCATCAGGTCATAGTGCGCGCATTACGTCCTGACGCTGTACGGGGTCAGGACAGTGCAGCGCCATTAGGAGAAGACCAGTGAGCACCGGACCCGGAGTGGAGCTGTGGTGTAGGAGGGTGAGTATCTTTCCACGCTCCCGGCACCTAATACATACTAGTGAGCACTTCCATAATGGAAGCGCTCACTAGTATTCACTTTATAAGATGCATAGCCATTTTCCCCCTACTTTTAGGGGGGAAAAGTGTGTCTTATAAAGCAAAAAATACGGTATTATTTTATTGTGTATTTAATTATGTATATCTTTAGTATAGGTCATCAATATCAGGTCAGGTACCAGCAGCCTTCTGATCAGTTGCTTGTAGATCCCAGTGTAGTACCCTAGACCTGGAGTACTACAATTTTGTATATAGTTTTTTATTGTTTTATATTATTTCGTTATGCATTTTGTATTGTATTATGTGGCCATATCTACCATTAAGATATGGATGACAAGGGTTAACCACCCTGTTCCTCCTCTCTTGGTAGGAGTGGGCTCTGCTCTGCTTCCTGCCCGAAGGGGGAGTTCCTGTGAGGACATAGTGTAGAGAGGAGGCACAAGTCAGAGCTCATTCTTCTGGAAAGAATTCTCAAGAGAGATCAATCATTATTCTGCCTCAAGTGAAAGCTTGAGAAGCTGGACCTCAGGGTGAACTGCTTAGCATCTACAGACTCTGCTGTGAGGTGAGGGACTACAGTTAAGACACCCATCACCACTAGGCCAGTACTACATAGTGCTAAACTGCAGCCATTCAACCTGCCTCCATATCCTTTCTGATGCCACAGAACTGCACTTGGAAACTGCTGCTATCGAATGTATTGAAAGTTCTATGTTGCACTTAGTAAAATAATATGTTACACTGAATTCTGGCCTCATCCTTCAATGCTTCATTTCTACTGCACTGATCATCAGGAGTACACCGTGACACAACACTTCATCAGGGCGACTACCACTCCCATCCTCTGCACCAGTGCCTCTGAGGCATGCTGTGCTGGTGCTGGAAGTACAGCTTCATCGACTTTGTAGTTTCCACGGCTAGGCAGGAGGAGCGCTGCAGTAACTAGCCACGGCCACTACAAAGTGGATGGCGCTGTATACATCCAGTGCCTGCTTTTGTCCCGAAGCTCTTGCAAACAGCTGCCGGGAGTCAGACCCTGCCAGTCTCCTATTGATGACCTACCTTGAAGTTCTGGAGAACCCGTCTACGAGGGCAATGAGTGGCCTACACTGTGGCCATGTATTTCATGTCACGCGTCAAATAATGCTACAAGTGCAATGAAATACTGCAGTGTCTGGCTGATTATGTCTTCTTCTGGCAAAATCAGCTGTTTGTCAACTGTGTGGGATCCAATATGAAAGAGGTTGGATGAGACAACCCCCTTAGGCTCCATTCACACATCCGCATGTGTTTTGCGGATCCACAAAATACGCTCACCGGCCATGTGCCGGAACTATAGAAATGCCTATTCTTGTCCATGGCTCCGGACAAGAGTAGGACATGTTCTATTTTTTTGCGGACCGGAAGTGCAGATGCGGACGGCACACTTTGTCGGCCCCATTGAAAGTGAATGGGTCCGCACCTGTTCCTCAAATTTGAGGAACAGATGCGGACCCATTATGCGGAAGTGTGAATGGACCCTTAAAGAGGACCTGTGACACTCTACTGACATGTAAACTCCTATAAATAATGCACCAACCAAATATAATAAAAAATACTAATTTTAGTGAAGACATCATGATAAAAAAAATCATATCTCACGGTCTACAATTGGTCAATAATATATAAAAATGTAATAAAAAAATAAGATGCAGGATAAGAAATTCATACCCAAGTCAATGACTAAATCACTGAAACATAGTCACATAGGGATTAACAAAAGTAATACCAAGTAAAACAGAATCACATAGTAAACGAGTATAATACTGACCACAGACCAGCTGGCAGCCCAACGCGTTTTGCCATTGGCTTCTTCAGGGCCCCTAAAGAAACCAACGTCGAAACGGCGTTGGGTTAAATTTTTTCTCTGTTAGAGCGTCAGATATGTTACAGAGTGGGCAGTAATTGAAACCCCGCCATCAGTGACGAGACAAGATCTAGTGGCTTCCTAGGGAAGGATGTGAAACCACCGCTCTCTAGGCCTCAGCAAATAAACATGAGATAATCATATGGGGCCACTAAGTGTCTGCGCGGTTTTGACGATATTAAATCCATTAAATAAACCATAGAAAAGCAAATAATATTCAGTTTTGATGGTTAGTAAGAAATGGGTTAGTCGCTCATAGTTGGGGGAAAAAAATTATAAGGTCGGATTCACACATAGGTTTTTTTGTGTTTTTGTTTTGCCCCAGCCATCTCCAGATGTTAGCTATAAGTATGTAGGGAAATATGAAATTTACAGGAAATTGTAGCATTTTGGTTTTTTTTTTTGGCATATTGAAGCAATTATAATTTTTTCAGGTGTTTTTGTCCTTCTCTATAGGAAAAGAAAGCCACCCACACATTTGTTAAAAACAGCACTAAAAATGCATGCAGAACTTTTATTTTTTAATGGTGAGAAAATGCTAGGGAAAATTTGTGTAAAGGGGTTTTCCGAGTTATATATATTGAAGACCTATCCTCAGGATAGTTCATCAATATCAGGTCGGCGGGGGTCCGGCACCCCCCGCCGATCAACTGTTTGAAGAGGAGGCACGCGCCGTATCAGCGCTGCCTCCTCTTCATTGTTTACATGCTGGCCGTAATGGGGTAGTGGTGAGTAGGTGTAATTACACCTCACTGCCCCATTCATTTCAATGGGAAGAATCGCTCCCATGCAAGTCTATGGAAGCGATTCTTCCCATAGAAATGAATGGGGCGGTGAGTTGTAATTACACCTACTCACCACTACCCCCGTTGCATGTAAACAGTGAAGAGGAGGCAGCAGCGCTGATACAGCCCGCCTCCTCTTCAAACAACTGATCGGATATTGATGAGGATAGGTCATCAATATATATAACTCGGAGAACCCCTTTAAGGGGCCACACAGGATTTTTAGAAAAAAAAATCTGCAGTTTCTCATACAGGTTTTGGACCCAAAGGCAAAATTAGATTCAAAAAGAAAGACAAAGGAATGATTTTTACTTCTTCTTCCTGCTGGATCCACTTCTAGTTTTGGCTGAGAAAACTTCAGTGACATTTTTTTCCCCCAAAAAAAAACACTTGGCCAGATTTGCTAATGTGTCTAAAAAGGGACGCAAATTGGCGTCCCTGTACACACTATGCAGTCTTCTACCTTCAAACTGAAGATTAGACCCTGTTGACATAGGGTTTTGTCATGTTTTTCTTGAAAATTCTCGTTGAACTGAATGGAAAAACTGAAAACAACACAAAAAAACATTTTTCTGGGAATGTGCTGTGGATTTTACCCTATGCAAAGGGTGAAATCCACAGCGGAACTCTGCAACATGATTTCACATGCTGTAGATTTCAAATCTGCATATCAGTTTCCAGTGCAGATTTTTTTCCGCGCGTGGGTGAGATTTTGTAAACTTGCTTTCACTTTGCTGGTACTTTAAAGGGGTTTTCCGGGATTTTCCTACTGATGACCTATCCTCAGGATAGGACATCAGTATCTGATCGGTGGGGGTCCAACACCCAGAACACTCCCGATCAGCTGTTTCAGAAGGCACTGGCGCTCCCGTGAGCTCTGTGGCTTTTTTCCGACATGCTTAAGAAGGGGTGTGGCTTAATGGAAAGGGGGTGTTGCTTCATGGGAAAGGGACAGGTTCTAAGATGTGCCATCAGAATGTCCACACTTCTGGTGTAAAAAGTCTCAAAGATCCAATAGTATGGAGTCAGAGAAAAGTGTCTATCACTGCACCAGATGTATCATCCAGCCTGAGTTCCTGTGATAAATCTAGTGCCGGTCTAGACACCCAGTCTAAGCTGATGCCATCTTTAAGATTGGTAAATCTGGGCCAGTGTGTGAAACCAGCCATATCAGTAAAAGTAACCAAAAAAATGCTAAAAACAGTCTGGTCATTACGATCCAGAATATCTTAAAGGGGTTGTCCCACCATAAAAGTCTGATAGGTGCAGATCCCATCTCTGGAACCTTCAACTATCTCAAGAACAGGGTCTGTGCCATAATAGAGAGCAAGTCAAACATGCGCAGTGTCCTCTGCATTCACTGCTATAGGACTATAGGCAAGACAGTGCGCAACTGTTTTTAGAAGTCCCCTAACAGTGAAAGAAGAAAATCTCGTCAGCTGCTTGATTTACATTTATGGCGGAGTCCTGTTCTTGAAATAGAATTAAGTCCCAGAGGAACCGGCTCTTATCAGACATTTATGGCAGTATAAGTGTCCAGATAGGGCAACCCCTTTAAGTATTAAAGGGTTTCTGTCACCAGAAATCACCCTATTAAACCAAGTGTCATTTGCAATGAGCAAATGACACTTGATGACAGTAATGTTAGTGTCATATTTCTGGGTCCAGCAGTTTAGCCAAAAAATAGGTTTTTATAATATGCAAATGACCTCCCCTAGGTGCAGGTGAACCTGCACCTAGGAGAGGCCGTAATAACGCCTCTTACCACGCCTCCGTAGCGCTGATTGACAGGGCCGGGCAGCCAGCTCTTTCGGCTCCCGGCCCTGTACGATCCCGAAATCCCGCGCCTGCGCACTGCCGTAGTACATCCGCGCACGAAGGAGCCGGGACCCGGGCGGCCGCCGGCTCTCAGCGCGCGTGCGCGGATGTAGTACCGCAGTGCGCAGGCGCGGGATTTCGGGATCGTACAGGGCCGGGAGCCGAAAGAGCTGGCTGCCCGGCCCTGTCAATCAGCGCTACGGAGGCGTGGTAAGAGGTGTTATTACGGCCTCTCCTAGGTGCAGGTTCACGCCTACTGCACCTAGGGGAGGTCATTTGCATATTATAGAAACCTATTTTTTGTCTAAACTGCTGGACAGAGAAATAGGAGACTAACATTACTGTCATCAAGTGTCATTTGCTCATTGCAAATGACACTTGGTTTAATAGGGTGATTTCTGGTGACAGAAACCCTTTAAGGGTGTAACAGTGTATGGAAAAGTACTGGAGGGGGTGCATGTAAACTGCTGAGATCGGTGAGGTAAAAGAATCCAGGTTTGTTTTAGCAATAGTATATTACTGAGGCTGTCTTTTTCAATGTTATGTTTGGGCTGAATTTTTCCAGAATGGTGGGTAGGTTGGTAGGGGGACCTGCCATTCCACCTCACTCCAGTACTACCTTTTCTTCTAGTCTAAGGTAATCTGAGGTTTAGCCACCAGGTTCATTACTGGAGGAATAAATACAAGCAGAAATGTTCTTTCTGTATCAGAGAGCATGGGAAGCTAGATGACTGTGTGAGCCTGATCTCCTGGTATCCAATGCTGATACTAAGCATAGGTGAGGAAATCCTTGCTTAGTTAGCGCCAAGACGGGCAAGAACTTTATTTTGCTCTTTTATGTTAATTTTGCCATGGATGTATACAAGTGACGGTTTAACTTGTGCTGGAGAAAAATTAAGGTTATTTTGGACTTTTTAACCTTCTGTTTTCAGTGAAGACTATTGTTGGCAACCCCCTTCCCCTTTCCCACAAACACATAAGGGGTATACAAGAATAAATAGGTTCATACACATAGCTTGGTGAACACGCTATTTCCAGTCCTCACACACTTGCGGTAACATTACAGCTCTATCATCATTATGACTTTCATGTCCCTGAGTCACGTCTGTTTCTTCCTTTGCTGACGCTCTGTCATTACATTGCATGTGTCATTGGCCTGTGGCCTTTATTTACTATAAATCTGTTTTACGCATACAGCGCCTCCTACTGAACGACGCCTCTCCTCACTGCCGTCACCTGTCATCCGCTCTATATTGTGTATACAAAGATAAAATGAGCGTCATATGGCTGGTGACAAAATTCATTCCTCAACTGTCTCATCAATTTTTTCACAAAATTGTGAGCTGGAAAATTATTATTTATGATCACAAAGTCATACCGATCATAGGTCTTATGACCTGAACGAACTGTATCAGAGTGTGCTGTGTGAACCCAGCCTAAAGGTCTGTACACACTATGCAGTCTTCTACCTTCAAACTGAAGATTAGGCCCTGTTGACATAGGATTTTGGCATGTTTTTCTTGAAAATTCTCATTGAACTGAATGGAAGAACTGAAAACAACACAAAATGTGCACCGAAACTGCATAAGACACTAGCATGGATAATTAATGGAATTTTGATGGAGATTTTGCTCCTAAATTTTCAGTGTGCTAAATTTTTGTAGGTAAAATATGCGCATTGGTATGACAGCATAGGGTGAATTTTTCACAGTACAATTTCTAATTTGATTCCTTGCAAAATTGCAATGGAGCTGGTGCAACATCTGCATTTTTCTCGGAATTTGCTGTGGATTTTACCCTATGAAAGGGGTGAAATCCACAGCGGAACTCTGCAACATGATTTCACATGCTGTAGATTTCAAATCTGCATATCAGTTTCCAGTGCAGATTTTTTTCCGCGCGTGGGTGAGATTTTTTGAACTTGCTTTCACTTTGCTGGTACTTTAAAGGGGTTTTCCGGGATTTTCCTACTGATGACCTATCCTCAGGATAGGGCATCAGTATCTGATCGGTGGGGGTCCGACACCCAGAACACTCCCCGATCAGCTGTTTCAGAAGGCACTGGTGCTCCCGTGAGCGCCGTGGTTTCTCTCAGCTTTTCCTAGGCCAGTTACGTCACGTTCATCGGTCACGTGACCTAGGAGCGTCTCAGCCCCATTCAAGTGAATGGGGATGAGCACGATACCACGCACAGTCACTATAGAATGTACGGCGCTGTGCTTGGTGAGCTGACAGAAGGTTCTTAAACAGCAGGGGTCCCTGTTGTCGGACCCCCACCAATCAGATACTGATGACCTATCCTGAGTATAGGTCATCAGTGGTAAACTCCTGGAAAACCCCTTTAATACACTGTGGATTTTCTGCCTGCGATTCCAGACTTATTTGATGACATAATTAAAAGGGATTGTCTGGGCTTTAGATATTGATGACCTATGCGCTTGGTCATCAATGTCAGATTGGTGGGAGTCCGACACCCAGAACCCCTACCAATTAACTGTTCATGGCACCCTCCAGCGCAGGAAAAAGCACAGTGGTCACAACCAGAAGCAGAAAGCTCCATCCGCTGTGCAGTGCCCATGCTGAGTTACATTCATTCAAGTGAATGGGATCTGAGCTGCTCTAACCCTAACACTAAGCTTAGACATTACACAGAGGATGGTGCTTTCGGCACCCGGCTCCATCCACTGTGTTTTTTCCAGAATCGGTGTCTGCCACCAACAGCCTATTGGTGGGGATGGCGGGTGACAAATGATAGGTCATTTATATATAGAGGATTTATAGAGAATAGTCCATACGCCACTGGTAAGTCTAGTATTGGTAATTCGACATTTAATTATACGTAAATTATTTTACTTTTGTATTTTTGAATATTTTTGGGGGAGGTGAGGATCGGAAATTCTATATAATGTTCATGTATTCCCTGATGCCATGTTCAGCATTGTATATACACCCATCAGGGACATTTTCCTAGTGAGAGTGGAAAACATCTGCTCAAAATTGCCGCCCTGGAAAATATGTCTTTTTCTATGTCTTTTTCTTTTTTCTTTGCTAACGGAAAAATGAATTTCATATTTTCCACTTTGTAGTAATGAGGAGGCTTTTCATCTGCCATAATAAAAATAATGTATGATAACATTGTTATTTTCCCACCAACGTAGAAATACGAGGGCTTGTTTTTGTGCAGGATCCTGCCTGCTTTTTTGGGTCCATCTAATGTTTTTTTTAAAAAATTTTGTACATTTTTTTAGAGGTGACGGTGTGAAAGAAGAAAACTGCAATTTTGCAACTGTTTTTAGGATTTTGTTTTCATGGTGTTCACTAGTGATGAGCAAATCAAAGTCAAACAAATTGACTTTGATCCAAGTTTCAGGAAAAATTCTGTTCGCTGCGAAGCCAAATTTCCTCTCGCTTTGTGGTAACAAATCAATTTTCCCTGAAATTATGGGAAGAAAAAAAAAAACATACCTCATCCATTTGCTCATGAAGAGGCCATCTTGATTGAAGACACTGCGCAAAATCTCACACATGATGATGTGATGGTGTGATGATCATGTCACCGCACAAGATTTCACCCTGTTTCTTCAATCAAGATGACCGCGGCGGCCTCTACGTTATCAATAAAAAAAAAGTTGTTTTTTTTTTTACCGTATTAACTCCTGAAAGCCCTCAATGTTAATTTGAGATGCCACGATCAGCAATTGCGGCATCTGAGAGTTTCAATGACAGGTGCGGCGCCATCTCTGTTCCTCATCATTGTACCTGCTGCACACAAAGAAATTGTCTTTGTGATGAAGTAATTTGTCACAAACCGAATTTCTTTGTGAAATTCGGCAAAGCAGCCAAATCAAATTTTTTATAACTTCGCTCAACACTAGTGTTTACCATGCAGTAGAAGTGACATAATAACTTTACTCCGCGGGTCAGCACGACTACGAAGATGCCAAATGTCTATGTTTTTCAGCTTTTGCTCAATAAAAATTGTTTTACTTTATTTTTGTGTTTCCCAGGACCCAGAATATATTTTTTTTTTCATTGAACTGAGTTATGTGAGGTCTTGATTATTGCAGTTGTAGTTGTCATCGATACCATCACTTTTGGATCGCTTTTTATTTATTGTTTTTTGTTTTTGTTTTTTTTTGTTTTTTTGAAAGGTGGAATAAACTACATTTTTAGCATGTTCACTGTACAGAATGAATAATGTGATCGTTGTATTGTACAGGTCGTCACTGATGAGGAAATACAAATTGAGTCTATTTTATTTTTTCATTAAATAAAGGGATTTTAAAGAAAAAAATAAAGATTTTAGTTTGTTTTTCGTTAGATTTTATTTATTTTGACACTTTTTAAAACTTTTTTTTAAGTCCGGGTAGCAAACTTGAACCTGTGATCCTCTGATAGGTCATAGAATATAGTGATCCATTATAGACAGCATAAAAAGTTGCAAGGATAATAAAAAAAGTTGATAAATGAGTAACGAAGTTCTGACGATAAATCCGAAACCTCCAGAGCTTAATAAGCGGCATCTCCAGGAGGCCCCCACTGTTTACCCACGATGCTTACTCACACTAAGTGCATTAATCTCGTGAAATCTTAATGGCTGATATAAAGTGAATATTTTCTTAAGGGCTCTCTCATTTGAACTTTAAAGTCTGTTTATAGAGTGGTACAACACGGGGAATGTCCGCCTGTCCCGGGGCTGCAGCAGGTTTCCATCTTTAGTAATGTTTAGCCGTGAGTCTAAGTGATGTATGAACTGTAAAAGGCTAATGGCAACTCATCATGGCTCGAAATATCACCGCGAAATGTTATTGTAATCATCCCGACACTGGCAATAATTACACTGAGAGGTGTTGTAGGAAAAGTAGGCCGGTCATGCGCTGCAGGCCTGGCAAGAATTTATTTCCCGGTACTCACAAGGAGCCAACATATCCCGTATCTCAGACGTTTGGGTGAATTATATAGGAAGTCAATTAACCCACGAAAACAGGTGGAGAACGTACAAACTACATGTAGATGGTTTGACGTAAAATGAGCGAATTGATTTATCTCATCAGAGTTCTGCACTTCATGTCCACAAAGCTGAGGACTCTTTTGATTGACAAGACCAGACATGAGGGATGGCCTGGGAACTTAGTGACCCTGGATAAAACACTAAAAGTGGCCCCGTTTTGTCGTTCAGTCCAAATTGATGGAAGTCAGGGTCAGTAATACCATATTGTGTCACATTATACCACCCCAACTGAGCCAAATACCACAGTCCATCACAAAATACATCCCCAAAAACTTCCACACTGGCCGGCCATGAGGAGGGATCAGGTGGCCCTCTGGGCATCAGCCCACCGGGAAATTTCCATGTAAGGTCTATGGCCAGTCTGCCTATGCCAGACATCTCAGTCAGTACTGCTCCGCTGTACTGCTCCAAGTAGCGGCACAAGTGCAGAGACTCTGCTTCCGCTTGCGGAGCAGCAACTGTTCATGCATCTCTTCCCAGAAGTGTAGCGCGCATGCACAGTCACTGCTCCAGTGCCAGAAGCAAATCCTCCGTGTCTACGCCGCTACTCTGTGCAGCAGCACAGGTGTGAGATTTTCAGGGCCGCCCGAGATGTGCAGCCCTTTCGGTCAAGTGGCAACAGGAGTGTCCGCAGCTTTGGGAACACCCCCTCACAGGTGTACAACTTTCCTTAATTTGTTTTGAATTGATCCGTTTATCTCTAGTTCAAACCCATCATCTCATGCCCGCTAGGTAACAATGCCCACCTATGATCCTAGGCTGTTATTGGAAGCAGTCAACAAGAGACCCCGTGACAGCTTAGCTGAGTTCCTATAGCGCAGAGGGACATGTAGTTTTCCTAATTCATTAGGAGTAAAAACGACTTAGTCATAATGCAAATTGGTGGCATAAAATTGGTGCTGACTTTGAGTGTGCTGAGAAATTTCAGCTCTGAAGCCTGTAGGTCTCATGTACACACCCAATTGTATGGGGCCTATCTGCATAGGCCTATTAAATCCAACATGAGCAGTCCCCGTGTCCACTCTTTCCCATTGTAGGTCAGAGTCCATCTGGCACCACTGACTAAATCCAATGCGTTTGTTCAGCTTTAGTTGAACCATCAGTTGTCCTCAATCTATCAGTGGTTGATGTTGTCTTTTAAAGGAGTTGTCCAGTTAAGAATATACTACATTTTTCAAACTAGCATCTGGATCTGAACTTTTGTAATTGGATGTAATTTAAAATTTCTTACAGCCGCCAAGTCATTTAATAAACTTGGCGGCTGATGTTTGTTCTTTTTCCTCATCTCTCTGTTCACCTTGCTGAGGTGGTCACACATGCTCAGTTCCATCTTTCAACCAGCCATACCTACTGGTAGAAACTGTGACAGTTACAGGGAGAAAGCTGCATCTCAAAGGGTGTGCTCCCTGAGAAAGGACACCTATCCCAAGCAATAATAAGGAAAAGGTGGAGGAGAAAGGACACACCTCCAGAGAAATAGCGCATCCCCTGAGATGCCAGTTTGCATTAAATCTAGCAGCACAATTGGAGCAGTGAATGGGTGATCTCTGGATCCATGTGAGGTACAGGGCTGGTTCTAGCTTTGTTAGAAAAGTATTGTCATGTACTATATGATGTCTGATTTTCATTTTTTAAATTAGTCATGGATAACTTATCAAAATTAGGGTTATTTACTTTAGAAAAAAGACGACTGAGGGGAGATCTAATAACTATGTATAAATATATCAGGGATCAGTACAGAGATCTCTCCCATCATCTATTTATCCCCAGGACTGTGACTGTGACGAGGGGACATCCTCTGCGTCTGGAGGAAAGAAGGTTTGTACACAAACATAGAAGAGGATTCTTTACGGTAAGAGCAGTGAGACTATGGAACTCTTTGTGTGAGGAGGTGGTGATGGTGAAGTTCACTAAAAGAGTTCAAGAGGGGCCTGGATGTATTTCTGGAGGGTAATAATATTACAGGTTATAGTTACTAGAGAGGGGTCGTTGATCCAGGGAGTTATTCTGATTACCTGATTGGAGTCGGGAAGGAATTATTTTTCCCCAAAGTGAGGAAAATTGGCTTCTACCTCACTGGGTGGGGGGGCGGTGCCTTCCTCTGGATCAACATACAAGATTATCAGGCTGAACTGGATGGACAGATGTCTTTTTTAGCTGTACAAACTATGTAATAGACTAAGATGTAGGGAGGCCTATAGTTTTCCCTCACCCGCCAATGGTAAATACTCTAATCAAGGTAAAGCGGCATTATGGTGCCCCCTGGTGGCACATATTCCACCACCTCCTGTCCTTTTTTAGGCCACTGACTCTGGACTCTGAATGTCTCTGGACAAACCTTTCCCTACAGCAGAGATCAGCAACCTCCGGCGCTCCAGCTGTTCTGAAACTACAACTCCCAGAATCTTCCTTTCACTTCTATGGGAGTTACAAGAACAGCCAAGAAAGTGTGCATGCTGGGAGTTGTAGTTTCACAGCGGCTGAAGTGCCGAAGGTTGCTGATTCCAGCTCTTCAAAACCTTACAGACTCAATAACCTTCTCAATGATCTCCTTGCGGTTACCAGTTTGCCATGTAAGACTGACTTGCCCCCGGGAAACATCTGAACTATATTACCTCCTGATGTGTCGGAGTGAGTGAGCGGAAATAAGACATGAGCTTGTGTTTCCTTGTTGCCAAGTGATTGTCCTCAAATGCACCAGAAATAACTCAGGCAATGATGAAGAATAGAAATACTGATACATTGGAACTTTCTAGCAATCGATGGAGACAATTTTATAATGTTTTCCTAAAGTCAGGCCAGGAAGGCTGGGCTGATCGCCTGTGTCCGCCCCGACCGCCAGATGAGCTTGGATATTCGTACAGAACAATCACTTGCAGAGGAACCGAGTCTTCCTGATGAGCTCCAGGAATAGAAGCCTCCATCTCCTAAGAAAACCTTATCAGTGGAATTCAGAGGGCACCGAGCGAGGAGCTAATGGTGTGGGCCGCTTCTTGAGGACACAGAGTCCTGATGATATAGGCTTCATTTGTGAAGAAATCACTCACTGCTCACTCCTTACCATATCACCAGGAAAAACCTTACAGACTGTTTACCGTGCAAATTATCTTTCTGAATGAGTATATGAATGTGTGTGACCACCTGACAGCTGCATAACTAGGAAAGCTGGGTGGTAACTGGGTGCAAGTAATGTAGGCCAGATCATGGGATAGATCTATCTATCTATCTATCTATCTATCTATCTATCTATCTATCTATCTATCTATCAAATCAATCAAATCAGCTGGTCTTGGAGATCTTTCTCAGTTGGTGATAGTAGAAGGAGGTAATCCGCATACAGGAGAAATTTCACCTCCGTGTCATGGAGGATGAGACCTGGTGTTGAGGAGGACTCCAGAGTTGCTGCCAGCTCGTTGATTTAAATGTTAAAGAGAGTTGGACTGAGGCTGCAGCCCTGTCTGACTCCTCGGCTCTGCTGGAAATAAGCCGTTCTTTTCCCATTTACCTTCACGCTGCATCGATTCTCGGTTTTGATGACATCATAGTAACATAGTAACATAGTTTATAAGGCCGAAAAAAGCCCTCTGTCCATCCAGTTCGGCCTGTTTTCCTATAAATTGATCCAGAGGAAGGCAAAAAAACCCTGTGAAGTAGAAGCCAATTTTCCCCACTTTAGGGAAAAAAATTCCTTCCCGACTCCAATCAGGCATCAGAATTACTCCCTGGATGAACGACCCCTCTCTAGTAACTATAACCTGTAATATTATTACCCTCCAGAAATACATCCAGGCCCCTCTTGAACTCTTTTAGTGAACTTACCATCACCACCTCCTCAGGCAGAGAGTTCCATAGTCTCACTGCTCTTACCGTAAAGAATCCTCTTCTATGTTTGTGTACAAACCTTCTTTCCTCCAGACGCAGAGGATGTCCCCTCGTCACAGTCACAGTCCTGGGGATAAATAGATGATGGGAGAGATCTCTGTACTGACCCCTGATATATTTATACATAGTTATTAGATCTCCCCTCAGTCGTCTTTTTTCTAAAGTCAATAACCCTAATTTTGATAATCTTTCTGGGTACTGTAGTGCACCCATTCCAGTTATGACTTTCGTTGCCCTCCTCTGAACCCTCTCCAGCTCTGCTATGTCTGCCTTGTTCACAGGAGCCCAGAACTGTACACAGTACTCCATGTGTGGTCTGACTAGTGATGTGTAAAGTGGCAGGACTATGTTCTCATCACGGGCATCTATGCCTCTTTTGATGCAACCCATTATCTTATTGGCCTTGGCAGCAGCTGTCTGACACTGGTTTCTACAGCTTAGTTTGCTGTTCACTAAAATTCCTAGGTCCTTTTCCATGTCAGAGTTACCCAATATTTTACCATTTAGTATGTACTGGTGACTTGCATTATTCCTTCCCATATGCATAACCTTACATTTCTCAGTGTTAAACCTCATCTGCCACTTCTCTGCCCAAGCCTCCAGTCTATCCAGATCCATCTGTAGCAGTGTACTGTCCTCTTCTGTGTTAATTACTTTACACAGTTTAGTGTCATCTGCAAAAATTGATATTTTACTGCAAGCCTTCTACAAGATCATTAATAAATATATTGAAGAGAATAGGGCCCAATACTGACCCCTGTGGTACCCCACTAGTGACAGTGACCCAATCTGAGTATGTACCGTTAATAACCACCCTCTGTTTTCACTGAGCCAGTTACTTACCCACATACAGACATTTTCTCCCAGGCCAAGCATTCTCATTTTATATATTAACCTTTTATGTGGTACAGTGTCAAATGCTTTGGAGAAGTCCAGATATACGACATCCATTGATTCGCTGCGGTCCAGTTTAGAACTTACCTCCTCATAGAAACTGATTAAATTGGCTTGACATGACCGATCCCTCATGAAGCCATGCTGATATGGAGTAATTTGCTTATTTTTATTGAGGTACTCCAAGATAGCATCTCTTAGAAAACCCTCAAACATCGTATGTCTTTCCTCCAATTCCAATAGTTCCAGGAGCAAACACACCGAGTCGAAGGCCTTTTTGAAGTCCACGAAACAAGTGTATATCTTTCCCTGCTTTGTGTTGTAGACATGGCTCTGGATAAGGCGGTGCAGGGTGTAGATGTGGTCTGTGGTGTGGTGATTTGGCATGAACCCTGCTTGGCTTTTACTGAGTACATTGTGCTGGATGAGAAAGCTGAGGATTCTCTGGTTCAGGATACTGTTAAATAGTTTCCCCAGGTTGCTGCTGACACATATCCCTCGGTAGTTGGCCGGGTCATACCTGTCCCCACTCTTGTGTAATGTGTGTCTCATATCTATCTATCTAATATCTATCTATCTAATATCTATCTATCTATCTATCTATCTATCTATCTATCTATCTATCTATCTTCTATCTCTTCTGTTTTTTCCATATGTATCTCATATCTATCAATCTATCTCATCTCTGCTCCTGTTCACTTGGTTCTGATTGTAGACACTCTCTCGCCTTTTCTTTTCCAACCAGCCCAAGCTGCCATGGCAACTTCTGATGACTTCAGATTTTGCTGCAAACATTTTTGGCTCCTTACTTTCTCAGCCTCTAAAGCAATACAACTAAATTCACCCAGAATAAACAAAAATATGCAGACATCAAGAAGCCTAAGGGCTCATGCACACAAACATATTTTCTTTCCGTGTCCATTCCGTTTTTTTGCGGACAGTATGCGACACCATTCAATTCAATGAGTCTGCAAAAAAAAAATCTGCATGACCGTATTTCCATTCCGCAAAAAAATAGATCATTTCCTATTATTGTCCACATTACGTTCCACAAAATACGGAATGCACATGGACGTCATACGTATATTTTGCTGAGACCAGGGCGCACGTGAATTCAAGGCTGGCCATACACATTAGATATGCATTCTTTAGCTATGTCTCCTGCCCCCTTCATACACATGCACACATGTATGTTTCTTGAATGTGAATGGGGAGGAAGCCACAGTGGCTTATGTCCCCAAGAACACAGAGATAGGCATTTGAAATCAGAGAGGGGAGGCCTCCGTACATACTGATCAGCAGGTTCGCATGGGTATGGTCAGCTAGATAAGGAGTTTAAACTAGGGATGAGCGAACTTTTGAAAAGTTCGGTTTGGTTCGCTTCGGCGAACTTTAGTGAAGTTCGGATTCGTACGAACGGAACCTAAAACGAACCTTGCTATAATGGCTGAATAATTGCTGCTACAATAATGGGAGTCTGAGAGGGTATAGTTTCGTTTACTTGCAGTTGCTATTACAATGAAAAAAGTGGAAAAAATCCAAGTGACTTCAACAACGGCGACTCAAAATATACGCATATTTGAGAATTTACACTAATGCGTACGCTAATGCGAACATTCCCGCACAAATAACGAACATACAGTGTAGCGTTGTTAAAGGTACGCTACTTAACTGAATATGTACGCATTAGCGTACTCATACACTGCGTCTGCGAACATTCCTACTCAAGTAACGAACATACAGTCTAGCGTTGTCAAAGGTACGCTACTTAACTGAATATGTACGCATTAGCGTACATTCTCAATAAATATGCGTATATTTTGCGTCGCCGTTATTTTAACCAGATTCGTCACGAACTTTCTGAAAATTCGGTTCGATGACGAACCGAACTTTTGGGAAAGTTCGTAACGAATCTGGTTCGTTACGGTTCGGTTCGCTCATCCCTAGTTTAACCACTATATGGACTCAAGAAGACTGAGGCTTTTTGACTGACGTTTAGAAGTGGTTGCTCGGAATTAGACTCTTGACCATTAGACCAGCACACTATTATGGGATACATGTCATCTTTTTTCCTTTTGTGGTTGGGGGCTTCTCAGTTTGAAGCCTTAAAGGAGTTGTGTCACTTCAGCAAATGGCATTTATCATGTAGAGAAAGTTAATGCAAGGCACTTACTAATGTATTGTGATTCTCCATATTGTCTACTTTCCTGGCTGGATTCCTTAGTCCATCACATTATACACTGCTTGCTTCCATGGGTACGACCATCCTGTAATCCATCAGTGGTGGTCGTGCTTGCACACTATAAGAAAAAGTACCAGCCTATGTGAGCTCCCATAGTCCCAGCCACTAGAGAGGCCAGCGCTTTTTCCTATAGCATGCAAGCACAACCATCACTGATGGATTGCAGGGTGGTCGTAACCATGGAAACGAGCAGTGTATAATGTGATGGACTAAGGAATCCAGCCAGCAAAGGAGACAATATGGACAATCACAATACATTAGTAAGTGTCTTGTATTAACTTTCTCTACATGATAAATGTCATTTGCTGAAGTGAGACAACTAGTGTTGAGCGAATTGAAATTGTAGACTTTGACCCGAATTTTAAGGAAAATTTCCTTGTGCTTCAGGGTAGCGAATCAATTTTCCCTGAAATGGTGAAAAAAAAGATTCATACTCACCTCATCCATTTGCGTTCAAAGAGTCTTGATTGAAGATCCCACGCGAAATCTCCTGCATGGTGACATTCCGGCCAGCATGATGTGTCATCACGCACTGCGCGAGATTTCGCGCTTGATCTTCTATCAAGATATGCGCAGCGGACTCTTCTCAATCAAATGGATGAGGTAAGTAAGTATTTTTTTTTACAGTATTTCAGGTTAAATCGACTCGCTACCACGAAGCATGAGGAAACTTCACTCATCTCTAGAAACAACCCCTTTAATCCGCTACTCATGCCTCTGTTCATCCAACAAAGGCCTAATGCACACGACCATTGTTTGGATCCACGTCTGATCACAATATTTTTTTGGGATCACACATGGACCCATCCATTTCTATGGGTCCGCAAAAATTGCGGAAAGCACACAGATGTTACGCATCTGTACAGCCAGTCCACAAGTTATAGAGCATGTCCTAGAATAGGCAGTTCTGTTAGGAAAATGCGGCATGCACACTGGCAATATCTGTATTTTGCAGTTTGTGGGCCGCAGAATACATACTTCTATGTGCATGATGCCTAAGATATAGGATCACGTACAGTAGTGGTCGTAGGACGTTCTGTGTGCCATACAGTATACTGCCTCTCCATGCCGCACAGTCTTGTTTTAGGTCACTCCCAGAACAGAACATAACAAAAGAGCTGAAGGAATCTACATTGTGTAGAACTTTTTCCTCTGTCATATACCTTCATGGTCTTCTGTTTTACAGACATCTGGAGCTGCATTCACCTGACGCCAAGCATACAGTGGTTTTAAGAAGCAAAGATCCAGCGACGGCGCAGACCTGGTTCAATGCCATCCACGGAGCAGTGATGGAGCTGGTGGCAAAGGCAATTACAGAAGTCAAAGATCAGCTGGGCAAAAACGGGATCTCTGGGAGCCAAGAAATACGACATATGGGCTGGTTGGCGGAGAAGGTAAGTACTTTAATTGTGTGACTCAAGGTATCAATGGCAGCAACTATTACTCCGGAACTGGCCCTCAACTGAGCGCTCCTTGCTGTTAGTGACCGACCTTCACCATGTACAAGAAATAGGCATAGGTAGGCTTATAACTGTGCGTTAGGACTTTGAACGCAATGAAAATATCAGATTTTGTGCTCTGTTAAAGGGTTTAAAATATATAGCACTGAAAATCTGTTGGCCAGCAATATATAACTAAGTAAATGAGGTTTTAGGGGAATAAAAATGTATATTTCCTCATTTCCCTGATTCTCTTCTGGCCCTTTGTTTACCCGCAGTAACAACAATCTCTGCCCCTCCCCCTGCTCTGCAAAGGGAGTGAATACAAGTGCTGCCCTGAGTGACATGTCTGTCTGCTGGGATACTCAGCAGCATGTGGTATGTGTAGGACTACAAGTCCCAGCTGTACAATGACACTGCCGATACACACAGGATCTTCCCCCTACCTGTGCTTGTGCAATGCTCTACAGATCTTCTCTAGTCTGTCAGCTCCTGTGCCTAGCATTTGTCCCCTCACTGCCTGCAGCTACTGAGTACAACCTTCAGCCCTGAGTCTGTGCTGGCTGAAGGAGTTAAAATCTTATCTGAAAGCATCCAGGGAGAGAGCAGTAGTGCAGGAAGGTGTGGCCAGCACAGTGATGTCTCCTGTACAGACCCTTATCTGCTTGTGCACAAAATATCAGCAGAGCATGGAGAGAAGCTGACATCAGAGGTCATGTGACCCTGTGTGAAATCTGAGAAAGGGGCCACTGAACTTAAAGTAAGTGCATTGAAAAAACATTATATTTACCTAGTTAGAAACATACAAAGGCCAAAAAAAAAATAACTTGGACAACCCCTTTAACCACTATCTTTTTGTTGTATTGAGGACTATCATTTGCTGGGTGGAAGCTGTTCACATTTCATGCCGCAGGGCTTTGATCCATTTACCATCTCAGGACTCCTGGGTCTATTATACTGTAGTTAGTATTTACTGTAGTCCTAAAAACATTCTTGAGGCCACTGAATAAAACTATTCTCCTCCACTGGGGCTGTTTAGGATTAGAAGAACATGCCTTCTTCGAAAAACCGAGCCACACCTGTCCATGCGTTGTGTCTGGTGTTGCTGTTTGCTCTACAGACTTCAGTGGAGTTGAGCTGCAGTACCACACACTACCTGTGCGCAGGCGTGGCACCATTTTTTTTTTGTAGGAAAGAAGCATTGTCTTTCTAATCCTGGACACCCCCTTTAAGATTCTCATTGAACATGGGGTTTAGTGGTGTAGACAGTGGTTATGGAGACCTCCTAGGCCAAATGAAAAGTCTAGGAAGGCATGTCGATGATTGAATATAGTCTGTCAGATTGAGTCATGGATTGTCAGGGTCGGACGTGAAGCCATGAAGAGGACATTTTATATATATATATATAGAGAGAGAGAGAGAGAGAGAGAAGAAATTGTGTGGAGATTTTTGTTACCCATGATTTTTCGGAGTAGGCGTATGGGGAAGTGTATGGCTACTTGTTGGGTCACACCTGCAGAAACTCAACTTTCCTAGGTCATAAGACAGTCTTGTCTAAAGCTGCCCTGTTCTGGGGAGAAGTTTCAAGGGCCTGCTTTTTTTTTTTTCCAGGAAATAGCGCCAACCATATCCATATCATGTCTTGTATTGCAGCTGACCCGAGTAAATAGGCCTGAACTGCCAATAGCAGACATAGTCTATGCATAAGGGAGATACTGTTTCTGGGGGGAAAAAAAGAAGAAAGTTTTTTTTCTGATCTTGGACAATCCGAATAAGGCGTTGTTGTTTTCCGGTATTGAGATCCGGTAGAGGATTTTAATACCAGAAAAAAACCTTTCCGTTAGTTCCTTATTAGGGTTAAGCGAACCCAAAGTACAGAGTTTGGGTTCGTACCGAACTTTGCGAGTTCAGGTACCCGGACCCGAACCCGGACTTTTTCACTGAAGTTCGGGTTCAAGTTCGGTGTTCGGGTGATTTTATTATTTTCCATTATAACATGGTTATAACGGAAAATAATAGAATTCTTAAGACACGGTGCTAAATAAAATGTTCATTGAGGGGTTAAAATAATTTTTTTTAAAAACTCACCTCATCCACTTGATTGCGCCGCCAGTATCCTCTTCTTTCTTCTTACAGCAGGACCTGCAAAAGGACCTGTGATGACGACACTGCGCTCAGATGATTCATGTGTTATGCTAATTTTTAGAAGCCACACCCTCTTTGTAGGGTGGTTCAGTGGGACAGTCCCACAATGAACAGGAATGTTGGTAGCTAAGTTTGCTGAGAAGTAATCACCTGTCAAAAATATTTCCAAAAATGAAAAGAAAAAAAAAATTCACTTTGTACAAACCAGGTTTATTTTTTGATTGCCGCGGCATTTGCATTTAAACCATTCCATATAATTTAGGCGTCTTCCTTTTTCTGCCAACTACAGAAAGGTGACTATTATGTATCTATTCGATAAAAGGTCATTATTCAAAAACAGCTGGTCTATTTTTGTTCAGAGAACAGTACAAAGTGTTTGAGGTGCATCCGAAGCTTGTATAATTATTTGAAATTCTGGTTTCACAGTTAAGGTAACAATAACCTCAAATGTTCCTCTTCATTCTCAGCAGCTTGTTAGAAGCTAGATGAAGAGGAAGCTGATCACAAAGTGTCCCCCTGCTGGGACCTCCAGCGATCAGATGTGATTTGCGGGAAACCTGGCAGTAAGTGTTCAGTTTCCCTGCAGCGCCATCACAGGTGAAATTAAGCATTACGCTGTGTCCATTGAAATGCAGGTTCTGCAGAGCAACTGCGAGACGAGGTTCCTGAACAGAGGATCCTCAGGATAGTTCATCAATATCAGATCGATGAGATCATCTCAGCAGGTGTGCACCGCTAATGAGGCCAGGTGAGTCAATCGCCTCAGGCAGCACCAGGTAGGGGCAAGAGCGGAAGGGCCATGGGGAATAAGCGCTTTCATTGTGGCAAAGGGGTTAGGTCAGGAAATTGGCATGGGGGGGCACCGTTTCAGTTTTCGCCTCAGGCAGCAGAAAGGGTAGGTGCACTCCTGCATCTCAGTCCTATTGAAGTGAATGGGGCTGAGCTGCAATACCAAGCACAGCCACTATACAATGTACGGCGCTGTGCTTGGTAATCTGTAAGGAGGTCGAGGCAATCACAGGAGAACTGTGGCATCCTAAAGTAGCTGATCGCCGGTGGAGCCAGGAATCAGATCCCTGACCATCTGATCTGATGGATAGGTCATCAATATCCAACTCCCAGAGAACCCCTTTAACCTTTCATTTTCATAATTCCGAGCTGTCAATATGTATTTTTTATTTTTTTTCAAAATTAGATTAAAGGTAAATGAATAGAAATGGTACGCCATACCGTAATATTCTTTAATGTATTACAACCAAAAAAGTGAAAAGTTGAAAAAAAAATATCAACACATCTGTCACTGAAGGTATCACACTTTGTCCTACCTCCAGGGGTGCACCTAGTCTTTTTGAAACTGAAACGGCGCCCCCTCCAACTCCCATGCCCATTTCTTAACCCATGCCACAATGAAAGCACTCATTGCCCATGGCCCTTCCGCTGCCCTATTCTTGCCCCTACCTGGTGCTGCCTGAGGCGATCACCTCACCTGGCCCCATTGGTGGTTCATCCATGCTGAGAAGATCTCATCGATTTGATATTGAGAACGGAGTCCCAAAAGTGGTGGAGGGCGCACTACGCATCTACTCATGCACTGCCTCCCTCCATTCGTTTTCTATGGGGTTGCTGAAAAGAGCCGAGCACTAGCTCTGCTATTTCCATCGGGCCCATAAAATTGAGAGGTAGCTGTGGCTGGTCATGCGCGGTAGGCTCCCATTCTCTACTATGTGGAGAGGGTTCACCAGGAGCTGCTCTCATTGCCCCAGGTACAAACTATTGAGAGGTCCATAAATAACCCAACAGTCCCATTAAAGGGGTTGTCTCATCATGGACAATGGGGGCACATCGCTAGGATCTGCCCCCATTGTCTTATAGGTGGGGGTCCCATACCTATATCGGGAACGAGTGGTGGCTGGAGGACTCTGGTCCGGCCACCACCAAGCGCTCAGGTAACATTGATTACATCTGGCCATATTACTATATTTCATGTTTTATTTTACCAAGGCAGTTTTGAGTGAACACAGATCTGTGAAGGCAACTCTTCCTTCATTTTTTATACATGTTTGATACATGATTTGAGACAACCGTCAGGTGCATCTTCACAATGTCGTAAGAATATTTCATATTATAATATTATTATATAATATTTAAAGAAAACAAAACATTTGTTAACTATGGGTGACATCTTCATCATTTCTTTATCACACAAATCTGTCTCTTTGGTGAAGTATTGGTGAAAATGACTGATGGATAATTATGTTTTTGGTTTCACCTTATTAAGAATTTTCAGGCTTTGTGTGGATTTTAGCTCATGTGTTTAGTGAATACTTTTAGCTCCATTTTTGATGCTCTTGTCCTGAAGGTAAATAGTTTTTTTTTTTGGGGGTTGGGGGTCATGTTGTTCTTACGTAACTTACAGATCAGATACATTTTCATTTCTTCATTCTCGTCTTTTCCTTGTCACCTTCCAAGAGCTTTTTTAACCTTTTCAGTCACCTAGCTTTTTTTTAAAAAAAAATGCAGAGTGTGAGTAACCACGGCAAACAGAGGTACGTATAACAAGTTTTTTGTCTTTCATTAGTTAGCCATCCAGCAAACAAACAAAATCACGGGCAACATATAGCGGTCCACTCTCTGGAACTTGTTCACGGCCTGGATATCAGGGACCAGCGCCCTGGAGAGGCGCCTGCACTGCCTTTGTGTGAGTTTGTAGAAGCCGGCACTTGCAATAAGAACGCTTTTACGTCTTTATTTTGCTTGAAATAAATCACAGAAAGGGATATTAGTGCACAAAAAATAGATGCAAACAATATATACTGTATAAACTAAGACCTCATTCTGATATGATAAAATCTGAGACTCTTAGCCAATATATTTTGATCAAAACACATCTGTGCCCACCTACCCAGCGTCACGGTGGTCTCAGGTCAGGCAGGTCCTACGCTAAACCTAACCATGGCAGTGGGCATCTACATCCAGGATCGTGAACTCTGCACATATAGGCGTGTTGCTCCTAGTAACCTCTACGTGCATACAGCAACCAATGAGAGGAGGAGCAAACACACCTATATGTACCACGCAATCAAGACGCTCAATTTGATAGGAAGAGCAAAAGTGCACAAGAATGCTACTCATGATAAGCTAAGAGCGCATTCACACCTGACCTGAGACCACCGTGACGCTGGGTAGGTGGGCACAGATGTGTTTTGATCAAAATATATTGGCTAAGAGTCTCAGATTTTATCATATCAGAATGAGGTCTTAGTTTATACCGTATATATTGTTTGCATCTATTTTTTGTGCACTAATATTCTTTTTCTGTGATTTATTTTGATTTATATAGCCACTGACATCCGCAATCATTATTATCACATCATGCAGGATGTTTTTTATCTTTTTGTCTCTGTTAGTTTTGCTTTATTTTGCTTGCTTTTCATTCAATTGCAGTATCCATAGTAACCTGCCTCACGTTTTTGTGAACAGGACCTATGTGCAGTAATAAGGTACCGTATAGGTATCATGTGCAGACATAATATGCACTTTGTGTCCCTTTAATTAGTTCCTGGTTACTTTGGACATTCTGGATTACCTTCCTGTATACAGGATATGATACGTGCTCTGGCTCTGTCACTTGCCAGGGATATACATGTGATATATCCAGACAATATTTTCTTCACCGGTAAATCCTTCCTGTTGTTTAGTCTGGAGGTTGCAGGAAGCTCAGGGGGGAGTCAGATAATATTTAGCATGATGAGGTAAGGAGCTCGTACTCGTCATCCTGTTATTCTGTTGATCCGATGAAAAACACAAACAAACCAAAAAAAAAAGATAAAGATAAAAGTGGTGATTGGGTCCTCACCTAGTGTCCCACAGTTCCTCAACGCCTATTTACATACTATAAACCTAATAAAATATGTCACCCAGGGTGTGGGAAAGCTCGGTGACATACTGGCCCATCTCCTTTCCTGGACTTGCATCATCTCAGTGCTATGCTTACACGTAAAGCTACAGCTAGATGTCTACTGTCATTAGGTAGGTCCATTTTTATTTCAGTGATTTTGTACCTATATTACATCATTTATCCTGTACTAAGTATAAAAATGAAGCTAAAATTATTTACTAAACACATGAGCTAAAATCCACACAAAGCCTAAGGCGAAACCAAAAACATAACTATCCATCACAGTCATTTTCGCCAATGAGATGGGTTTGTGTAATAAACAAATGATGAGGATATCACCCATAGTTAACAAATATTTTGTTTTCTGTTAAATCTCTTAATATTATAAAAATGAGTTTCTGTCTGTCTGTTCTCTATGCGCGACCAAACTACTGGACCGATTTTCACCAAATTCGGCACACAGGTACATCAGGTGTCCGGGAAGGTATTCCCAAAATATGACCTCCATTAGCCAATATTAGCCTGTATGCTTTTTATTTCAAATCCCAACTGCCACACTCTCCAAACACACACAGGGAGGGCAGGTTTCCATAACAACACAGCCAGGTACTTAGCAGCCAGCTGAGGAGCTCAGCCATTTCTATTCACTTCTTTAAAGGGGCAGAGCGCTGTGGATGACACTGTTAAAGGGGTATTCCGGTTACCAGAAATATAACTTATGTTTTAGACTAATTTTAGACTAAGTCCGTTCAGTAGTAATAAAAGATGTTTTCTTCCGCTGCTACCCATTGCTTTTAAAGAAGGACTTAAAAGCAACCCCCCCAAGGTCCCGATAAACCACGCCCCCAACCTGTTCAGGTCACGCCCCCTCCCACTCCGCAGCCAATGGGGATTGAAAAAAATGGAGGTTCTGTCAGCTGCATTGACTTTCTCTCTGCAACGACACACAGAAACATTAAATGAAATAGATGAAATACACTAATTTTAGACTAAGACCGATCAGTAGTAATAAAAGATGTTTTCTTCCACTGCTACCCATTGCGTGTCCTCATAAATTACCATGGCATCGACCTGTAAGTCAGACCACCCTTAAAAGAAGGACTTAAAAACCCCCGCCCCAGGTCTAGCTAAGTCACGCCCCCGACTCGGTCAGGCCACGCCCCCTCCCACTCCACAGCCAACGGGGATTGAAGGTAAAAATCAACTTCTGTCAGCTGCAGGTGTGGAAGGGAGGATGACTTTCTCTCTGCAATGACACACAGAAACATTAAATGAAATAGATTAAATATACCCATGCGAAGCAATGTTTTCTTCCAGTGCTACCCATTGTGTTTCCTCATAAATTACCATGGCATTGACCTGTAATTCAGGCCACCCACAAAAGAAGGACTTAAAAGCACCCTCCAACCCCCCAAGGTCCCACTAAACCACGCCCCCGGTCAGGTCACGCCCTCTCCCAGTCTGCAGCAAATGGGGATTGAAAAAATTACGGTAAAAATCAACTTCCGTCAGCTGCATTGACTTTCTCTCTGCAACGACACACAGAAGCATTAAATGAAATAGATGAAATATACCCAGACGAAGCCGGGTCTTTCTGCTAGTACCATTATAATATTAAATATTCTTACGACATTGTTCAGATGCACCTGACGTTTGTCTAAAATCATGTATCAAACGTAACAAAAATGAAGAAAAAGTTGCCTTCACAGACCTGTGTTCATTCAAAACTGCCTTAGCAAAATAAAACATGAAATATAGTCCCTCTCGGCAGCTATAATCATTATTACTTGGGTTCACCAGGAGCTGCTGTCATTGGCCCAGGTACTGAGGGGTCCATAAATAACCTTACAGTCCCATTGTACATAGGAGCAGTATTATAGTAGGATTATGTGTACCTGCACAGTCTGAAAATGGCAGCACTGATTGGATAGAGTGAGTCTATGCAGGTACACACCCCCAACTGGTTACCTCCCCTCTGTACCCTTACTGCAGACTGCTAGCAATTCATTCATAACTTCTAGTAGAAATAATAAATGAAATAATGGCACAACATAGAGACATAAGAATAGATGCTCCAGAATTGTTATTACATGGGGGGTGCATGAAGCTATTAAAACAGGCATGTCAGGAGAGGGGAGAGGTCCTTTTAAAGGCTGTGGGACATGTCTTGATGCCATGTCACATTGCTGCTCATTTGTTGGCTGGCGTCACCTTGTCATGCCCTCCACTGATCTGATCAGCTGTTTGCTATGGGGGAGATGCAGTATTTTTGTTCATTCACTTTACATCAGCCTTCAAAGTATACAAAATGTCTATAGAACCATGTTCAGTCACCACTATCGTTTTTTTGTTTGGGTTCTCGATACACCAGAGGGAGATTTATTAAAACCATATTTGCTAACTTTGCTTACTAAGATGTGATATCAGGGAGACTCAAAGAAACTGTATAAAATGGCCACACAGACATTTGACACATATGCCACAGCCATTTTTGTGTATGGCACGCATGCTCAACCTGCCGCCCTCCAGCTGTTGCAAAACTCCCATAATTCCCGGACAGCCTACAGCTATCAGTCTACAGAAGGGCATGGTGGGAATGAATACAGACCCCAGACTAGACCCTCTAAATAATAGAGACCCCAGAACTCCTAAACTAAGATAGACCCCAGACCAGAGCACCTAAATTAATACAGACCCCAGACCAGACCCCGTAAACTAATACAGACCCCAGACAAGGCCATCTAAACTGATACAGACCACAGACCAGATACAGACCCCAGTCCAGACCCCCTAACCTAATAGAGGTCACAGACCAGATCTCCGAAACAAATAGAGACCACAGCCCAGACCCTAAAATGAATACAGACCCCAGATGAGAGGCCCTAAACTGATAGAGACCTCAGACCAGACCTCCTAAACAAATAGAGACCCCAGACCAGATCTCGTAAACAAATAAAAACTGCAGAACAGACCCCCTAAACTAATACAGACCATATATTCTAAGAAAAATAGAGACCCCAGCCCAGACCCCAGAACTAATACAGACCCAAGACCAGATCTCCTAAACTAATATAGACCCCAGACCAGACCCCCTAAACTAATACAGATTACAGACCAGATACAGACCCCAGACCAAACCCCCTAAACTAATATAAACCCCAGACCAGAGCCAACCCCATAAACTAATACAGACCCCAGACCAGATCTCTTAAATAAAGACCACAGATCATACCCCCTATACTAATACAGACCTCAGACCAGAACCCCTAACCTAATACAGACCACGGACCAGATCTCTTAAACAAATGGAGACCACAGCCCAGACCCCAGAATAAATACAGAACCCAGATGAGACACCTTAAACTAATAGAGACCTCAGACCAGACCTCCTAAACTAATAGAGACCCCAGACCAGACCCTATAAACTAATACAGATCCAAGACCAGATCTCCTAAACTAATAGAGACCACAGACCAGACCTCTTAAACAAATAGAGACCACAGACCACACCCCAGAATAAATACAGAACTAAGACGAGATCCTGGAATAAATAAAGGTTTGGACTGAATCTCCTTGACCCCTTCCCCCGAGGAAATTATTCTGAGGGCCCATCATCTCTGTATACAAGACATATGCACATTCACTTTTAACCCCTTAGTGACCACTAAAACGCCTTTTTACTGATGTAAACAAAGGGGTTTTTAGCTAAACAGCTGGCATTAAAAACCTCATACAAGTACATTGATGAAAAAACAAAAAAGTTGCGATTTTAAAAAAATTTTGCGTGGTCACTAAGGTTAAATAATTTATGTTATCTTTGCACATTCAGGACTTTTCACCAGTAAGGTTTAATAGGATATTGACGGCCTGTTGTTTCCAAGGTCAGCTCAGCTCCAGATTATCTTCTGCTAGACCTTAGGGACTCTGTTTTTTTTTTATAAGGGACCCATTTTTGTATCAGAGCTTCTCCAACCGAAGGATCCTCTGGTACTCTAGTGGGCCAGTCCAGCCCTGACCAGAGATGAATCAACGCTAATGAATCTAATGGACGACCCCACCACAGGTGAAGACGTGCCCACCCACTGCTAGATTGACAGGGTCAGACTTTTAGCCTGGCCCTGACAATTTCCAGCCTGCTCCATTGCTCTAATTAGCCAAGCGAGGGCAGAGGGTCTTCTTCGGCTTTGGAGAAGCAAATGAGCTGAATTTCAAAATGGTGTCCAAAAACGATTCCACCACTAAATAATCCAGCCTCCCTTCCAATTAATACCTTCACACATTGGAGGTCAATTTTCTACACATGATACCAGATAAAAGGGTGTGATCAGACTTTTGCCTCGACCTTTATTCGATAGTGCTGACTGCAGAATAATCCTGGTTTCTCAATAGAGAACGTCTGCGGATCTAAAATGAAATTCTCAAATAAACCATAATTATAAGGCAATATCGAGATGATGAGCCCAGTTCCCTCAGGCATTTGTGTAATATGGCCATTAGGAAATGTGATCTTGTTACCGCCATCAGCATATTGTCAGAATGTATACTTGCACTCCCTGTAAAAGTCAGTCTGAAAAAATACATGTAGCGCTCTACAGTGTCACTGATCCACTTTGGTTCCTAAATATACATTACACCATTGCAGTTCTGATGGATCCTTTGAGACAGGAGTTGCATTTCTCTATTGAATTCATGTCCTAATAGAACTCTTTCTATTACTGTGAATTTTAATGCCTGGCTCCACTGCAGGTGACATAGTCAACATTTGCAATCTAGAGGACCACCATGAGTATACATTGTAGCATGGTGGCTGGTAAAGTACTGGCAGGGGTGTATATCTCACCCAGAATGCTCAGATTGGTGAAGTAAAAGAATCCAGGAAAGCTGGGTGGTTTAAGCAAAGTGTGGTATGCTGAGGTACCTTTCTTTAAAGTGTTTATGGGCATGGATTTTTATGGAATGAAATGTAGGTGTTGATAGTGGGACATGCCATTCCCTCCCCACGCCAGTACAACAGTTTCCCCAAGTCTGAGGCAAATCCAGTTGTTACTACTGGGGGAATAAATAATTTGATGTCAGAAGCCTGTAGCTGCATGACCCATTTCCTGTGTAAAGCCTAAATCTTCTTGTTAGGGCCCATTCACACGACTGTATTTATGGGTCCATTCCTCAATTTTATTTCAATGGGGATGCAAAAAATTTAGAGCATGCCCTGTTCTTGTCTGCAGTTGTGGACAAGAATAGGCATTTCTATCATAGGACTGGCCATTTGCAGTCCGCAAAATGCGGAACGCACACAGGACAGTATCCATGTTTTGCGGATCCGCAACTTGTGGACTGCAAAACATATCTGGCTGTCTGAATGGGCCCTTATGCTGAGAGACAATGGGAGAAAAAACCCACTGTTTAGTTAGCTCCCAGACAGGCAAGGACTTCATTCGTCGCAGGCGCAGTGAGTGCAGCTGGCTCCCGGCTTCCTCACTGCGCCTGCGCCGCCTTCTCTTCTGGGTGTGGTGCGACGTCATCGGCACAGGCACAGTGAGGAAGCCGGCAACCAGCTGCACTCACTGCACCTGCGCCGAATTAAGGACGCACGGCGCAGGCGCGGGATTTGCAGCGCTGACAGGGCCAGCAGCAGATAGAGCGAGCTGCCTGGCCCTGTCAATCATCGACGATGACGTGTTCATGAAGGTGGGGAAAACGGCGCCACTAGGTGCAGGGTTACCGTCCCCTGCACCTAGTAAGGTTAATTTGCATATTACAAAAGTTTATTTTTAACAAAAACGGGGACACAGATCTTGAAAATAGTACCATATTAGACCTCAGGTGACATTGGTGACAGAAACCCTTTAAGAGAGGCTATTTACTATTATTTTAGAGGACCCATTTAAGAGACGTTGTTTACTGTACATCATTCTAGAGGGCCCCTTACTGAGAGTTTGGTGATATCATTCTGCAGGTCCCCTTACAGAGAGTCTGATAATGTCATTCTGGAGGACCCCTTACAGAAAGTCTGGTGATGTCGTTCTGGCGGACCCCTTACAGAGAGTCTGATGATTTCATTCTGGATGACCTTTTGCATAAAGTTTGGTGATGTCATTCTGGAGGACCCCTTGCAGAGAGTCCAGTGATGTTGTTCTGGGGGACCCCTTACAGAGAGTCCAGTGATGTTGTTCTGGAGGACCCCTTGCAGAGAGTCCAGTGATGTCATTCTGGCGGACCCCTTACAGAGAGTCCGATGATGTCATTCTGTATGACCTTTTGCATAAAGTTTGGTGATGTCATTCTGGAGGACCCCTTGCAGAGAGTCCAGTGATGTTGTTCTGGAGGACCCCTTGAAGAGAGTCCAGTGATGTTGTTCTGGAGGACCCCTTGCAGAGAGTCTGGTGATGTTGTTCTGGAGGACCCCTTACAGAGAGTCCGGTGATGTTGTTCTGGAGGACTGCCTTGTAGAGAGTATCTAGCCCTGATCTAGTGGCCCCCAGTAAGAGGTGACTCAGCTGTGGAGCATATGGCTGTGGATTGACAGGTGGGTGGGAGCACTTCTGTATTCTCCTCCATCCTCTGTGCATTAATTCCGCTCAGGAAGTCTTACCATCATTATGGAGTGTTAATGAGTGAAAGAAAAACCCTGGAAAGGTAATTACGGCCTCGTAACTCTGTGCTCGGGCAGTAACTCCCCATTGTCTGAGCAGCTTAATAACGGCCTGGAAATAAATTGATAGCCGAGACTTTCAAAGGGGTTTAACTCTTTTCCGCTTCTTAATGAGGCCCAGCGCTAGATGCCTTATTATTTCCCTGATGGATGACAGATCTGCAGCCAAGATGCTGACCCATGCTTACAAAACACCTCATCTGCCACACAGAATTAACCCTGTGCCCGCCAACGTGCACCATCCACCAATTAAAGAAAATAATAATAGCTTGGAAACCAAGGAGTTAAGACTATGGAGGAGCTCCTCGTTCTATTTTCGTACTCTCTGTGTACCCTTCTGCGGCCATTTAAATGTTTTGTCATAGAAGTAGCTAGAATGTATTGTGAAAAGCACTCGGGTTGTATGGCACATCTTCATTTTGTCACATTCTCGACAGGATACCTGTACTCACAAACCTCTCAAGATATCCAGCGCGAAAATTGATTTAGACTGGGCAAGTCCTTCAACCTCATCCAGTCATGAGATGAGAAGCCTTAAAGAGGTTCTGCAGTTGTTTAAAACTGATGATCTATCCTCTGGATAGATCATCAGCATCTGATCGGCGGGAGTCCGACACCCGGGACCCCTGCCGATCAGCTGTTTGGGAAGGCAGCCGCGCTCCTGGAGTGTTGCGGCCTTCTCTGTGTTTTCCTCAGGCCCAGTGACGTCACGACTAGTATCAATGGCCTGGATGGGGTTAAGCTCTCTTCACTTGAATGAGGCTTAGCCCCGCCCAGGCCAGTGATACTAGTTGTGATGTCACAGGGCCTGCAGTAAACAGTGAGAAGGCCGTGGCGCTCCTGCAGCGCCGCGGCGTTCTCAAACAGCTGATCGGCAGGGGTCCCGGGTGTCGGACCGCTGCCGATCAGATGCTGATGATCTATCCAGAGGATAGATCATCAGTTTTAAAGAACTGCAGAACCCCTTTAAGGTCTTAGAGTCAGTCCACATACAGTAGGTCAGTGTCCAAAAGTATAATTGGTTGATCACATGCGCCATAGTTAGAAGGTGCCTACTTATACTTAGTCTTGATGAGCTCCACCATGGTGGTTGGCTCAGTTTAAGTTCTTAGGTTGCCATACATGATAATATTACATTTATTGACCATGATGAAACCCTCCAAACATCAAGAAAGAGACCCAAAAATGATAAGGTGCTGGTACTCCCACAAAATTGATGGCACCATGTTGTCCATGGCTGTCACCCAACCAACATGTTTTTATGTGGCAACAAAAGACAGTGATTGACTTTGGTGAAACCCTCCATCCTTATCATGAGACTCTAAAAATTATAAGCTGCTATTACTTCCATAAAATTGATGGCATCATGTATGGCTGTCACCCAACAAACATGTTTCATGAGGCTCTAAAAGACATTGTTTGTAGGCAACACATTGACCTGTGTAAATAGACGTGTTGCCAAGACATCAAAGTTGTATGGAGACAAACTATCATTTGGCCCCATACTTGCATTTCTACTTATAGGTGCCAAAAGACCCTTACCATATGTGGCAGTAAATGTCTTAAAGAGCCTCTTTCATTTAAGAAGATCACCATACCTTCATGAGGTTCCCAAGCAAGACTTAATCTACTCCAAAATACCATTTCTCTGAAGTCTCAAAGCTCCATAGGGTCTAAAAGAGAAAATGACCTTGCCTGTGCTGGCCCAATTTGGAAGCCTGGGTCATCACTGGAGCAATTATCTTTTATTACAGGTAGTCACATGGTCTGTGGCATTTTTTAAGATGCACCAGAAGTGTTTGAGAAGGTCACCATACCTCCATGGTGATCCAAAGCCAAACGTGATATACTCCAAAATACCCTTATCTCTTATCTGAAGGCTGAAAGCTCTACAGGGTCTAAGAGAGAACCTGCCTGTGCCAGTCCAGGTTGGGTAATCACTTGGAGCAACTGTCTTTTATAACTGGTAGGCACATGGTCTGTGGTGCTGCAAGTCGAAGAGCCATGTATTAAGCTGTACTAGAAGAATGTTAAATAGGCTTTCTGGAAATTAAACATCGATAACCTATCCTGAGGATAGGTCACTAATATAGGCTTGGTGGAAGAGCGACCGCTTATCATCTGTTTGAACGGGCTATAGCTTTTGGATGAATTCTGTTGCCTCTTCATAGTATACCAAGCTCAGCGACGTACATTGTATAGGGGCTGTGCTTTGTATTGCAGCTCCATCCCATTCACTTGAATGGGCACGAGGGCAGTGTAACCAATGGCGATAAGACACATGCCGAGGAAGAAGCCACAGCACTCTTCCAAGCACTGTGGTCCCTTCCAAAAGCAGATGGGTGTTGGACCGGGCACATCAATCTGCTCAGCTCCTCCTGCTTTATAACAAGCTGCCTACAGATTGCTCTGCATTTTCATGGTGACTGGTTCCCTTTAATTCCGTATTTGGAAGGCCAGATTACTTCACTGCAAGTAAATAGGACACCAGAGGCTGAGACGTTTCCTCCAGATGATGATGTACACGTTCCAGCTTGATGTCGATTAAAGCTGACATTGTGAAATGAAAATCTTTTGTTTTCTTCACCTATTCCCCCCACCACCCTCGGAGTGTTTTCAGCCACCCACAGCGATCCAGTCTCCTCACTCATCCACCAGACAGAGAAGAAACAAAAGGGGTAGCACTGCCCAACACAGATAACTCTTTTGTGTGTTCCTGAAAGGATGACGATCATGTAAGGGACGCGATCGATGATCTGCAGGTTTTCCTCCATAAATGGGAGATTTATCAATAATTATATTTATAAAAATGCATAATTTTACAGGATGGCAAGAATGGGGCAAATTTAGCAAAAATTGTCAAAATGATGCAAATGGCATGATAAATTTCGCACTATTCCTGTAGATACTTTTACTGTAAAGATTCACTGTACTTTTACACAATGTCATTATATGTAATAGAGAGTAGTGTAAATAGAACATTTCTAAATAGTTTCATTTAAAAAATATACCTGCATCCACCTCAGAAAAGCTGAAAAGTCATGGCCACTAGGGGGCTCACTTCCACCTAACATGCAGTCCACTGCCTGTTGTCAGACAAGATCCTTAGAAGAAAACAAACATAGTGGAAAGTAAGGGAAGTCAGGTCACTGCATATAGTACAGGCACACTAAAGAAAAAGGGAAACACCCACTGCTTGTGAGTGAAATGTATCTAGCTGTGCAGCTGAAACAAGGAATACTATGGCTGAAAGAGCCTTTAGGGAAGCCCAAACATACCCGTTCCTTCACAATTACCAGTGTACAAAAAGCACAGCAATTATGCAAACTGTGTGTGAATGTGTATTTAGCACCTAGAAATGGCACAGGTGCAGTGACCCAGTGGATCACTGCTGAAAGGGTTAAAGGATGGGAGTTTGAGCCCCCTAGAATGAGGGGAGAGAAGCACATGCATACTGCGCTCTTGTCTCCTCATTGTATGAGATGGTCTCCATAAAAATCTATAGGCCCATCTCGATTATGTTCTCAGCAGCGAGGAGAGAGAGCTCAATATGTGTGTGCTTCTCTTCCCTCATTCTGGAGATCTATGGGGGTCTCGGCACTCAAACGCCACCCATCTAAACTTTTGATGTGTCTCTATTACATATGTAAAGTCTTATGAAAAGCTAGTGACCCTTTAATATTGTGATTCACTACTAAAGAGTTAATACTCAGGTTCACCACGTCAAAATGTTTCCTGGGGTGATGATTTGTGCACTGTGAAAGCTAAAAGGCTATTTATAGGTAGGAAGTAGTTAATCTAGCAGTTCTTAAGTTGGTTGCCAGGGGACAGGCTGGCCCATGTGTCTGGCTGAAGCCTGACTAGAGAGATCCTAGCCAGCTGAGCTTGCTTTGGTGTGTTCTGCCAGGTAGGACTAAAGAAATGCCTTATCAAGGAAGACACCATTCTTGAGAGTGGAAAACTGCCAGAAAGCAGTTCTACTAAGGACTGTTCATCTGAGAGAAAGGAAGTATTGAATTCATACAGAAGGTAGAGAACTATTTTAAAGGCCAGTCTGGAAAGAGACAGTAAGGTAAACGCAAGTTTATGGCAATAGACTTTACTGCTTGAGGAACGGGTTTATTTCTCCTGGCACCCGCCACACTTTTGAGACTGGCCATCAATTGAAAAGGATCTGCACCCTGCAATTGGTAACTGCAGAAAGTATATTGAGAGTGATCACATGCCTGTGGTTATTACATAGTGTATCTGGGGAGAGACTCAGGAAGGACTATTACAATCTGTTATAGACATGCGTATGGACAATGGTTGTGGAACTTCAGGGCCATGTAACCACTTTGACGTTGGGCCAAAACCTAAGGGTGTTATTCTGGCATCTCCCGGTTTTTCACCATTTAATCCTTGTATAGGAATGTGGACTTTGCTGTGGGTTGATGACCAGACCGCTACCTCCTGAGATGGTCCCTTTGTACTCGGCGGCTGACCTACTGTGGTCAGAGACACTGATGAAAACACCAGAGACACAGGCATGGCATAATTCAGAACCAGGCAGAATATAGGCAAATCCAAGGCAAACACCAACTACAGGCAAGAGACAATACACGGAGCACTGCCAGATGGATAGATCAGAAACCCAGACTTAAGGACTTCATGCACTTGGACACACAGACTTCAGGAACTTGGACATTGTACAGACACAGCAGATACATACAGAATCTTTAGCTAGGCAAGACAAATCAGTCAAGAACTAGGACACAATCCAGACAACACACGGAACAGACTTCACCAAGCAAACTAGAACAAGATTCTGATTGTGGCATGGATCTGACTATGGTAAACAAAGTGAGACAGAATTTAGGCTGTGACAAACCAGAATAATCCAGACACTTACTAACAAGGAAACAGGGAGAAGTTGGTACACAGGCAGACAGTCATAGAAACATCACACATTTGCAGGACACTACTGAACTAGAACCTATTGCTCAGGCACCCTGTCATAGTGTGAGGTGCCTTAAGAACCCCAAGGTGATCAGCCATTGGCTGGGGAAGATTAGGGGGTGTGTGGTGGCCCGTTAAGAGCCAAAGGGAGCACACTCAAGCCTGGACTCGGACCGCCACTAACAATCCGAATTTCAGGATCAATTTCATTTGCCTCGAAGCTGAATTTCCTTGTGCTTCGTGTTAGCTAATCGATTTAACATTTTCTCGCGACGGGCCGCCAGCCACCATCTTGATTGAAGATCTCATCTGAAATCCCATGTGTGGTGACGTGTGATGACATCAATCCGCGCCGCGTGAGATTTCGCGCCAGATCTTCAAGCAACATGGCGGTGGCCGGCCCGTCGCAAGCAAATGGAGGCGGTAAGTTTGATTACTTTTTTTTAATGTTAATTTTACACAGTTTTTACACTCAGATGCCGCGATCATGTATAAATGCGGCATCTGAGGGATACAATGGCGGAGGGCAGCGCTATGGCAGTTCCCTGTCATTGCACCCGCTACTTACAAAAATAACGCTCTTCATGACAAAGTAATTTTTCACAAAGCAAATTTTTTTGTAAAATTCGGCGAATCAGCTGAATCGAACTTTTCAATAATTCACTCATCTCTAACCGCCACCATAACAGTATCAAAAAGTTGATACGTTTGTCATCTTGACAGAAGTTGCAGCCCCCAAACAGTTTGATGAGAAACTCAGCTCTGCTACATCTGCTTGTATCCAGAGTCACAGGGCATTCCCGCAATATAAATCATCCGCCACCAGTACAGATCTCATTCTTACACAATAAGACAAAAAAGCAACCACAGAAATGTGGCGCGTGAATTCTCCCTGCGCGTGGGATGCTAGAAAGTGTGTTATTTTGAACAGGGCTGCGGTTAGCAGAAGAAAAAGTTTTCTATATTTGGACATTGTGGTGGTAATAAAACGTGTTTGTTTGTAAAAGTAAATTGAAGGAAATGAAAGAATCTCAGCGCAAGAATAAGTCAAATGAATATGTGCTGTTCCCTGGGTCTCTGATGTGGCGGGAGGACGTCCCAATACAGCGCTAGATGTGCAGATCTTTCATTTAGCAGCAGGGATTGGGCTAATGAATAGGGACAGTAAAGCCAAGGATGGGGAGGTCCAGCATGACTGCTGAGAAATAAGGCTTGTTAGACTATTCTCTAGGTGGGTTGCTACAGTTTCAAATGTGAAATATTAATAAGAAAAATAATTCTAGTTTTTTTCTCACTCTCCTTGGAGGAATTAGGAACCTTCCCCTGTTGCTCTGACTGCAATTGATACTAAGTAAAATGAAGCCCCCCTCCCTCCCATCACTTCCAAAATATGGAAACACCAAGGTCTGCTCTGGAGGACTCATCACACCCATGTGTTACACAGATCAGCTCATTGATTTCAGTTGGGACTGTGTAATGCTTCATTTCCCCTGTGGGGGTGCTGCAGGGAAAGGATGGTAGTTGATTGACTTGATGCTAGATTTTCCCCGAAAGACTGAAACTGATCCCGCCACAAGACACCCTGCGATCAGGGTATCACAGGGGAACCCTTCTAACAACAAGGTGCTGCCCAAAAATAATATTTCCCTTAATACTTTTTGTATAGTTTGTAGCCATGTTACCACCATTGGGAGCGGTAAGATAATTTATTCTAAAATAGTGACTTTAGTGACCGTGATTTTATCTCCTAGCAATTGTCACTTCTCATCCCCACCTGCCATGAGGGTAGAACATATTTCTCCTGGCGAAAGACTGTGAGAAGCTTGAATGTGGTCCTAAATATCATATTAAAGGTGGTATTTACGGAATGTTGTTCATATGAAAGTATGCCTCCCAAAATTTCAATCCCATTTGCAGATATTTAAGCTCCATACAACCTGTCCAAGAAAGCCTGAAGAAACCCTTATCTCTAAACTGGTACCTGAAAACTTGACACTTTGTCTTCTGACAGTGCCTGAGTAGGTGAAATAAAACAAGCCTGTGTTAGTATGGAGTAGCAGTTTACTGTATAAACATACCTTAAAGGTCATCTGTCAGCAGTTTTGTACCTATGACACTGGCTGACTTGTTACATGTGTGCTTGGCAGCTGAAGGCATCTGTGTTGGTCCCATGTTGATATGTGCCCGCATTGCTGAGAAAAATTATGTTTTATTATATGCAAATGAGCCTCTAGGAGCAACAGGAGCGTTGTCATTACACCTAGAGGCTCTGCTCTCTCTGCAACTGCAGTTTGATTGACAGGGCCCGGGAGTGAAAAAGTTATCACGCAAGGTCCTGTAGTCGTAGCCATGGATGTCCCGGCCTGGGCTCTATTTACCCGTCTGCAGCAGTGACACCACATCAACAACATTTGAATCACTGGCCTCGTCATTGAGGCTAGTGATTGGCTATAGTGGTCATGTCTTGGCGATGTGACATCACCGCTGCAGCCTGGTAAATAGAGCCTGGCCGGGAAAAAACAGCACGGCTCTGTCAGGTACCTACCAGTTCCTTATTGCAAGCAGATCCTGAGAGTTTATAGCAGACAAGTCAGCTCACCGGTGTGTATTCAGTCTCGATAGATGTGGAAGCATCAACGGGCACTGAGGATTCAAAAAGATTGAGAACTTGTCCAGCATCCAAAGTCAAAAAAGATTACCACCAACAAAAAAATCTACTAAGCGTTTACGACTTGTACCACATCCTTACTCATGGCAGATCCCGAAGGTTGTCTTCTTAAATTGGACAGCACCTTCAAAATGGTTTTCCGAGATGTTTGAACTGGTGACCCCCTCTGGATAGGTCAACAGTATCTGATTGGTGAGGGATGAACACGCCGATCACCTGTTTGAGAAGGCACCTGTGCTTGCAGTAGCGCTGCGCCCTTCTCTCACCAAGCACAGCACCGTTCATTGTATAGTGGCTTTGCTTGGTATGGCAGCTCAGTCCCATGCCCTTCAATGGGCCTAAGTTGCGCCTAGGCCATGTGACTGATGAACGTGATGTCACATGACCTACTGAAAGTTGTGAGAAAGCTACTGTGAGTGCTGGTGCCTTCACAAACAGCTGATCGGTGAGGGTCCTGGGTGTAGCAGCCCCACTGATCAGATACTCATGACTTAGCCTGCAGATAGGTCACCAGTTCAAAATGTCCAAAAACTCCTTTAAAGTTTCTCTGATCACCGCTGTTTAACTATACCGCCCAAATTCATGGGACATTCTTAGACCACAAATGCTCTAAAAATCCTCTTTCTGCAGCAAGCCTTTCAGGTTTGGGACAATCCTCTAAAAAAAAAAGTGGGGCAGTTGGATTTCATGGTTTAAGCCTGTTACAAGCTAGATGACATTGAGGACATTCTTGTGATGTCATGAGCCGCTCATACCATATATGGGCAGACAGCGCTGGTTCCATTACAGGGCCTCATGGCTGTCTGAATATATTGCCTTTTCTACCAACAAAGTAAAGTATAGTCCTATAGCTATACACCAGCATATTATAATCAACTGTAAACTAAAAATGGATCAAATAAAAATAAATAATAAAAATTTAACATTTTTCAGGCCGCCAAGGCCACAATTGGCAGAGTCTGTAGAAGGTTAAGTAAACTGCAGACCCCAATTTTAGATCCATTAGTGGTGCGACAGAAAGCGTGGCCTTAGGTGATCACTGATATCAAGGGTTACTCATTATTTAAAAATGTAAAAATTTAATGGACTAAAAGGTTTTTAGTTGCCGATTTTAGAAACGAGATGAGTTGAAATTGTTTTGGTTTGTAGTCACTTCCTGAGAGTCGACTCGATCATCAGGCTTTGTCAGTCATCTGAAGGAAACACCTGTCCTCCGCTTCGGACAACACGACACATGGTATCTGGAGGAGTAGTTGTGTTATGATAGCTGATATGTGTTCACTGAGCTCCTGCCATCCTCAGGGTTTAGTTCCTAGGGGATTTCTAATATTTGGAGGACTTGGACGGGGGCCAGGACTTTTTTTTTTTAACAGTGATATAAATAGTGGAGAATAGATGATACTTGCAGACATTAGCTGGTGCTCACTGTTTATTTCACATCTTCTACCGCCCTTTTTGGAAAAATGTGGTCACCATAACTTTTGTTGTGGTAGACGATGGGTAACAGGGATTTCCCACAATGCTACGGGAAAGTGACTCATAAAGCAGTGTGGATGAACTTTCGGTTTGGCTGGAGCTTATTTTCAGTTCATGAAAGTACAGACATTTTCTTATGACGGAGAACCAGTCACCTACACGTAGATTAGGCAGCCGTTCTCTAGGATGAGTCAGCCTGGAGGTTACCAAACAGGTGATGACGCCATAGAGGAAAACATGAGCCGCCTCCACGTTGTGTGGGCCCCGTGCCATGCATGGGTACTCTTGTGTGGATATTTGCATTAGGAACAGGATGTGAAGGCTGTTGTTACTCTGTGACTGGTGAACGGCGCTTCACTGATGATAAAAGGAACATGGCAGCTACAGTCTAGTTTTCCTGAAGTGCCCCCACAGGTGGAAAAAAGTATTACACAATTCTCATTGCAACATTATGGGTTGTCTTTGCAGTTCATGAATGGCCCATGTCCTCCAGAGCAAGAGATGCTATTTGTAGCTGAAAGTGAGACCCCCAACGCTAAACTCAGAACAGAATAGGATATTTGAACCTTTTTTTTTTTAACCAGAAATACCTTAATTTCCTGGTCAAAATGACAACCACTTACTTGCTTTTTCCAGAAACAAGCAAAAAAATATTTAAAGGGAGTCTGTCACCTACTTGACACAACTGATCATAAAGCGCTGTGGGATACAAATACCGTACATGAACTTGATATAACCTTTGTTTAGTTTGTGAGAGTCTCTAAAGATATGCAAATGAGTGACTGCAAGTGCCCAGGGGCAGAGAGTTTTCTGCAAATGCCCAGGCCCCCTGCCATTACTCGCACCTAACTCCTCTCCTCTATGTCCTCCAGCCAGCCCTGTATCCTTGTGACCTCATTCTTTTGTGCAGCCGAAATTCGGCGCCTGCACTCACCACCTCTAGCTTGGGGCATGCACAGTACACTGCCCACTGTGGGCAGAGGCATAGTGATACACAGGGTACATACTCCAGTTACCGGTTACTGTACCCTGCCATGGTTGATATACCGAGGGTCAGGGGCATAACTACCATAGCAGCAGACCATGTGACTGCTATGGGGCCCAGGGCAAGAAGGGGCCCAGTCTTAGTTGGGATTATCTCCTCTTCTACTGGAAGTGAAAACTTGGTCAGGACTCTTCCCTCTAAAGGAACAACTTTTAGCAAATGAGGCAGTGGAAAAATGGCCCAAGAGTCACTGAAAAGGGTTTAGGAGGAAACCCTTCTGTCCTGTGTGGAGGGCCTGGTGTGATCCTTTCTATGGGGCCCTTACTTCTCTATATACACCACTGCCGAGGGTTAACAAGCAGGAATTGAGTTGAGGAATAAACAGATTGGACAATGAACCAGGAACCTGAAATGTCCCGGCTTCCAACCTCACCGACAGGTCGTCCACGTGGGCGGTTGGTGTAATGGCCCTCTCAGCACGCATTTTCAGCTGCCGGTTCAACTCCAGTTTCAGGACCTGCGAATAATATATAATCACAGCACAAATTCTAATAAAAGAGAATGCTTTATGAAAAATTCTCGATTAACTACCAAAAAAAAAAGTAAGGAAATTTTGCCTGGAGGACTCCCCCACACCTGCCTTCCCTTCATTCCGCTCTTTGTGCTGCTAATGTGAATGTGATTTCCCTGCCTGATTCATTTTCATCCCAAAGCATGCAATTACACTCACTGGCTTGTGTAATACAACAAATATAATTAGTACCTGCCTGGCGATTATAGCGGGGACACTGGTGTACTTCAAGTGGCAGCGGCGAGGGCTTGGTGGCAAAAAAAAAAAAAATACAGTTCCTGACAACTTGGTTTGAACTGCAAAGGATATAAATAGGCAGATAAGGAATGTGGAAAACCGAAGGGGATTCAGCTGATTAAGGGCTCAATACAAACGTATTTTTTGTCCGCATCCTATCCGCATTTTTTTGCGGGTCAAATGTGGACCCCATTCACTTCAATGGGGCTGCAGAAGATGCGGACAGCACACCACGTGCTGTTTACATCCGTATCTCTGTTCTGTGGAACCCGCAAAAATATAAAACACGTCCTATTCTTGTCCTCGGATAGGACTTTTCTTTTATGGGCCAGACGTTTCATTCCTCAAAATGCGGAAGGCATGCAGCCGGTATCCGTGTTTTTCGAACCCGTAATTTGCGGATTGCAAAAACGGCTACGGCCATGTGCATGAGCCCTAGATTCCACATTAGATGTATAGCAAGAGTTTAGAATCCCACCAGGGCATCATGGGCCTCCCAGACTGGGATCTCAATGGCATAATCAATGACCCCTACTACAGTCCCTCTGCTGCCTCCGTTCACAGAGTGCAGGCTGCCACAAACCTTTTTGCATTGGGAACCAGGAGATTCAAGTTCTGGTTATCACTTCTCTTACTCAATGCATATGGAAGGCCTGTCCAGAAAAAAAGGTCCTTTTACAGAGGCCAAGGATTAGGGCAGCTATCAGGATGAGTGTTCGTGCTGGTTCCCAATAATTCCCCTTTGGAAAGCAAACCAAGCAAACACTCATTCATCAGGCACATAAAATCACCTTGTACTGGCAGCACATTGCCTTGTGTAAACCATGAGTCTCTATGGGGATGAATGATCACAGTAGCAATCATTTGCCCCCATACAAGGGAGGAGATGATCACTGCAAATGCAGCTCTCACCTTCACTCAATGATGAGGTAATTATTGGGAACGCTTGGTTTGTTCCTGGTAATTGCTGGGGCATCGGCATTAAAAGGCATTAAGAGGTGTGATTGTGCTGCATTCTGTCATGGTTCTGCTTCTTTGAACAGGAAAATTGGGCTTGGGGCATCTGGGTTACATGCATGTCTTGAAGTGACCTCTGTGACATCATATGCTGCTCTTGTGCAGGGAAGGAAACTCCCCCGATGATGTAAAAGGTTGTCATTGTGAGAGTGCCCCTTTAGCATCCTGAGACATTTATGCTGGTGTCCCACATAGGGGTTTTTTTTACATTTAGGGGGCTTTTACGTAGATCAAAAATGCCAGTTCCACATATTTCATGGAAGTCTATAGGAAATATAGGACATTTTTATAGGACAAACATTGTTTCGGCGTTTTTTGGGTCAGTGGTGTTTTGTTTTTGCATTTTTTGCAAATTACAGCATACCCTAGACCTGGCATTTTTCTTTCATAGACCTCCATTTTTTCCCTCTTTTTTTAACTGTGCTATGTCTTTTCTGCCAATACAGCTCTACAGACGAAGTGACAATACACAGGAAGGCACATACAAAAAAAAACCTAGTCATACAGAAAACACCAAGTACTAAAACACCTCAAAAACTGCTGCAAAAAACTCTGATGAAGTTTTTAACTTTTTGAAGCTGGGACCAAAACTGTTTCTGAAGAACCCTTAAAGGAGTTGGCCCATCTGGGACACTGATGGAATATCACTAGGATATACCATCAGGGTCAGATAAGGTGCAGGGTCCACCCCTGAGACCCACTCCTCTGCGTGTTCTCAATTCATATCTATGGGAGCTCCCAAAATAGCGGAGTGATCGCGTTTGGCTTTTTCGGCGATGAATGGAGAACTCACTGCGCAAGCACGACCACCTCTCCATTGACCGCTATGGGACTGCTGAAAATAATCAAGCCATCACTCAACTATTTTCGGAACTCCCATATTGGTGAGCAGAGAGTGGCCGTGCAAATGGGGACACTCTCTCTTCACTTTGGGGCGCCATTATGGAGATAAGTCCAGGTCTCACCTCTGGGATCTGCTTCTATCTGACATTGATGTCCCATATGGGACAACCCCTTTAATAATGAGAAGATTTCTCCCCCTACTTTTCACCTTGTGATGACGGCAAGTCAGACGGTCAGGAGTTGAAGACATGCTCTGTCAAAATTTTTTTAGAAGGGCCCCACATACCACCAGGGGCGGATTGGGAACTTAAAGTGGCCCTGGAAAAAATACTAAAAGTGGCCCCGTTTTGTAGTCAGATTCAAATTGATGGAAGGCAGAGCCAGCAATACCATATTGTGGCACATTATAACCCCCAACAGAGCCAAATACCACAGTCCATCACAACATACTGCCCCAAAAACTTCTTCTAGCTGGATTGAGGAGGGCCCAAGCAGCCCCCTGAGCATCGGCCCACCGGGAAATTTCCCTGTAAGGTCTATGGCCAATCCGCCCCTGCATACCACTCATTATACTGGTGTCCTCTTATTTGGCAGTGTAGTCTTGGGCACTTGTCAGGAACCACGACCCAGGTGTGACTGCTACCTCTGCACCCCCTATAGCAGGGATGGCCAACCTGCGGCTCTCCAGCTGTTGCAAAACTGCATCTCCCGGCATGCCCAGACTGCCTACAGCTATCAGCAAGGCATGGTGGGAATTGTAGTTTTTACAACAGCTGGAGAGCCGCAGGTTGAGCATCCCTGCCCTGTAGCTTCACCCCCATGTACATTTCTCATATAGATGGAATCTTCCGCTCTGTAATAAATCCTGGGTTTGGGCAGCTTTCTATGGCCCGGGTACATGGAGCACTGCAGTACGGTACAGACGTGTAACATGTTCTGTGAGTGGTTGTACCCAGCCCCAGTCACTTTCCTCTTGTGTGGGAGAATTTGGCAGTTTCTCGGGGTGACTTAGTCACAGCGTGTACCCGTCCTGGAAATTACCAGTGAAACTAGAGATCTTTTTCTGCGTTACAGACTGTAATCAGGATGTGCCTGGGATCAGCGTCCGCGCAGGGAGCTCAGTGCCAGCCGCCTCGTCCCATAGTCAGGTTATACCCTCGATCTGTCTGTGACACCAGGGCAGGTCGGAATAACTTGACTTTGGGAATGATCACTTTGCTTTAAAGGCTATGTACACCCTTGGGGGCAATTTTTTGTTAATATTATTATTATTGCATTCTACACATTTTGGCCTAAATATATTATTTTAAAATTGGTCTTTATTAAAAAAAAAAAATATGGCGTCCTTTTTTTCTGTACAGAGCTGAGATGTTCTAGTAGCACCCTTTGGATTTTCTGACTCTTCTGTCAGACCAGGAGCTGACGGACTCCTTATCTCTGCTCTCTGACCTTCTAAACACTCATTATAGCTCAGTTCTTATCTTATTGATAAGAATGTGGCTTAAATAATGACCTCTCAGTAGTACAGAGATAAGGGTTATTAGATGACCGCACAAAGAGAAAGTACCAGTCACACAGTTAGTAAAACAGTTAACTCTTTGTGGCATAACAGCTCAGTATTTTTAATAAAGGCCAATTGAAACAAATATTTTTAGCCAAAAACATACCGTAATCAGTGTATAAAGGAAAACGTCTACCACTTTCCATTCATCATCATTTTCAAGATCTGTGCTTGCTGCCAGTGAATGAGAACACTCTTTGTTTCCATTCAGAGACAGTAAACCTGTACACAGCTATTCCTGCTCTCAGCTGAGAAGTCGATACAATTGTATCCAGTGTAGACAACGCTCTGTGAGCTCGATAGTCTGCAGACTGATACATTGTAGCAACTAGCAGTGAGATTGGTGGAGGATATCCGCCTCACAGAGCATAGTCTGGACTGGACTTCTCAGCTGAGAGCAAGACTAGCCGCCTACACATTTCCACCCTGTCAGAGTCCTCATTCACTGACAGCAAACTAATACCTTGAACCTGCTGAAGAGTTGATACTTTTCATTTACACAGTGTCTAAAATAGAAACATTTCTTTCAAAAATATTTCCCAAAGGGCAGTTTTTTGGGCCTTGCTGAAGCTCAACGTCATTTTTATAAATTCTCATTGTGGTCCATGGACAGTGCTGCGCATCATCCATGTTTATTAGGCGCATGCGCAGCAATGTGTTGTAGATTTGTGTTGACAGGATCAGTAATGTGATGCCCCTAGGATCCTGTACGGCTGATTTTATACAGAGGCATATGGAGGTCCTTTCCAGGCATGGAGATATTCTCCCCTAAAGTGCCGCATGGAGACGCCATAGGCCAGGGATGCCCAACCTGTGGCCCTCCAGCTGTTGCAAAACTACAACTCCCAGCATGCCTGAACAGCCTACAGCTATCAGCCTACAGCAGGGCATGGTGGGAGTTGTAGTTTTACAACAGCTGGAGAGCCCCAGGTTGGGCATCACTGGCATAAGCTAACGTACCTGTGCGCATGAGGTCCTACAGAGCAATTGGGTTCTGTCATCAGATATGTCCCGATAAAACCGCCTCACCTGAGACATGTGCACTTGACAGTTGAGCATTATTGTCTTGGTCCCATCTTCTTAGGTGTCTCCACACCTGTGCTGAAGGAGCTACGAAGAAACTTCACAGCCAGGCGTGAGTACGTCTTCCCTGCCTGACCCCCTGTCAGTGGTGGGGCGCGGCCTGAAGGGCGGTGAGAGGAGCCTCTGGGAGCAACAGCTCTCGTTGCTCCTAGGGGCTCATTTGTGTATTATTAAATATCAATTTTCTCAAGGATGGGACCAGAGAAGATGGGACAGTTTTATCGTGACACAGCCCTGGGAAGGCAATATGGAAAACTGAGGCTTACCCAAGAGCAGTAGGATGTCCTACTCTAAAAGAAGCCAAATGACCAGAACAGTTTCAGCCGCAGCTTCTTCTAATTATTATTTTTTGTCTCTTTCAGGTACTGGGAGAAAACGAGAGACACTGGAAGCCAGTCCTGATTGTCGTCACAGAGAAAGACCTCCTAATGTATGACAGCATGCCCCGCATGAAGGAAGCCTGGTACAGCCCTCTGCACAGCTACCCCCTCATCGCAACCAGGTACCAGGGGCTGTCTGCATTACACATTACTTACATCTGGTAGCATTAGAGGCAGAGCTGTTTGTTAAGAGTCCATTTGGAAACCCTCTTTACACTACGATGAAGGAATATAATGTATGTATACAGCGACTCCACCAGCAGAATAGTGAGTGCAGCTCTGAGGTATAAAACAGGATGTAACTCAGGATCAATACAGGATAAGTAATGTAATGTATGTACACAGTGACTGCACCAGCAGAATAGTGAGTGCAGCTCTGGAGTATAATTAAGGATGTAACTCAGGATCAGTACAGGATAAGTAATGTAATGTATGTATACAGTGACTCCACCAGCAGAATAGTGAGTGCAGCTCTGGAGTATAATACAGGATATAACTCAGGATCAGTACAGGATAAGTAATGTATGTACAGAGTGACTGCACCAGCAGAATAGTGAGTGCAGCTCTGGAGTATAATTAAGGATGTAACTCAGGATCAGTACAGGATAAGTAATGTATGTATACAGTGACTCCACCAGCAGAATATTGAGTACAGCTCTGGAGTGTAATACAGGATGTAACTCAGGATCAGTACAGGATAAGTAATGTAATGTATGTATACAGTGACTCCACCAGCAGAATAGTGAGTACAGCTCTGGAGTGTAATACAGGATGTAACTCAGGATCTGTACAGGATAAGTAATGTAATGTATGTACACAGTGACTGTACCAGCAGAATAGTGAGTACAGCTCTGAAGTATAATAGAGGATGTAAATCAGGATCAGTACAGGATAAGTAAGGTATGTAAACAGTGACTGCACCAGCAGAATAGTGAGTGCAGCTCTGGAGTATAATACAGGATGTAAATCAGGATCAGTACAGGATAAGTAATGTAATGTATGTACACAGTGACTGTACCAGCAGAATAGTGAGTACAGCTCTGAAGTATAATAGAGGATGTAAATCAGGATCAGTACAGGATAAGTAAGGTATGTAAACAGTGACTGCACCAGCAGAATAGTGAGTGCAGCTCTGGAGTATAATAGAGGATGTAAATCAGGATCAGTACAGGATAAGTAATGTATGTACACAGTGACTCCCCCAGCAGAATAGTGAGTGCAGCTCTGGAGTAGAATACAGGATATAACTCAGGATCAGTACAGGATAAGTAATGTATGTACACAGTGACTGCACCAGCAGAATAGTGAGTGCAGCTCTGGAGTATAATACAGGATGTAACTCAGGATCAGTACAGGATAAGTAATGTATGTACACAGTGACTGCACCAGCAGAATAGTGAGTACAGCTCTGAAGTATAATAGAGGATGTAACTCAGGATCAGTACAGGATAAGTAATGTAATGTATGTACACAGTGACTCCACCAGCAGAATAGTGAGTACAGCTCTGAAGTATAATAGAGGATGTAACTCAGGATCAGTACAGGATAAGTAATGTAATGTATGTACACAGTGACTCCACCAGCAGAATAGTGAGTACAGCTCTGAAGTATAATAGAGGATGTAACTCAGGATCAGTACAGGATAAGTAATGTAATGTATGTACACAGTGACTGCATCAGCAGAATAGTGAGTACAGCTCTGAAGTATAATAGAGGATGTAAATCAGGATCAGTACAGGATAAGTAATGTATGTACACAGTGACTGCACCAGCAGAATAGTGAGTGCAGCTCTGAAGTATAATAGAGGATGTAAATCAGGATCAGTACAGGATAAGTAATGTATGTACACAGTGACTCCCCCAGCAGAATAGTGAGTACAGCTCTGAAGTATAATACAGGATGTAACTCAGGATCAGTACAGGATAAGTAATGTATGTACACAGAGACTCCACCAACCCGAGAAAGTGATTATATTCTAACCTTGCTTTCCTAAAAACATAAAAAATACAATATAATATATAATATATAAAATAATATATTTACATATAGGGCTCCCAAAAACCCAGACTTGAGCACTTTAGCCTTCAGACCTTCTCAGAAGTTGTGGCTTCCTCATCACGTGCAAGAGGACATTTGCACTGAAGTCCATCTGATTGACTGATGCACCTTAGGGTCCTTTCACACGACTGTATGCCCTCCGAGACATAAGGTCCGTGAGTGGGCCATATATCCCGGAGCAGCATCGATCGTGTGCACGGGAGCGCACAGCATGATAGATTACAATGATGCTGTGCACGCCGGGCTGCCCGCGGGGCTATTGTCCCGCACTCATAAAATCATAAAAAAATGTCCTGACAAAAAAATTGTATAAAAATGTATACTTTTATTTTTTTCTTTTACATTGCAATGCTGGAAACGTAACACAATTCACTTCCATCCTTTAAACGTATCCATTTTATCCAGATACAGTACTTCCTTTGATAGACTTCAATTATTTATTTAAAAAAAGAAAGGTTTCACAAAAACACATACGTATTTGTGAAAAAAAAAACAACTGACACAAATGTTTTGAAACGTATGCACATCCGTTAATGTATGCGTTAAAAAAAAGGATAGATAACCACAAAATTGAATACGTTTGTGTATGTATTTTTTTTACAATATGTCTAAATGTATCTGCTTGACATACAGCAAAAACGAGATGTGAACAGGCTCTAACACCTCCATAATGGCAGAGCTGGAAAGTTCCTGGAATTTCTTCCTGCAGAGGTGACCCAGACACTTAACACATTTCCTGGTCCTTTGTACATTAATTTGCACAACGTGAGAAGACCTGTGAGGTCAGGAGTACTGCACTCACAGTAGTGACACATCTGTCACCCCCGGGCCGACGATATATTAATATGTAAGACATCAATCTCAGTGCCAGCCAAGTAGAAGGATTGTCCAAGAAGGTGATAAACTGGAAATACAAATTAATGTACAGATATAGCAGATGCAAGGCATGGCGCAGCAGCATTCTGTAAAAGTACAGTATAGGATCTATGTATGAACTAGTACCACTAGTATAATAGAGTATACAAATATGAGGTGGTTAACAAGTATATCTTGATCAAAAAATATCTTTTGCCCATTCACCAACAGCAAAGTGACCTCAATACGGATGGAACCTAACTGTTAACCTATCTCTATGCCGTTCACAGCCATCTAAAATTGGGACCTGGAGAGGCAACAATTGTAGCAGTCACAGTGTTTTCATGGGTTCTGATCTCCTTGCATTTTAGATGTCCATGAATGACACGGAGATAGGTACCTATCCATATTGAGGTCACCTTGCTGTGGTGCATGGGCACAGATATTTTTTGATCAAAATATATTTGCTAAACACCTTATATTTTTATATTAGATGTGGTACTAGTTGATATATGGATCATATACTGTATATATATATATATATATATATATATATATATATATGGATATATACTGTATGTTTATAGAATGCTCCTGTGCCATCCCTTGCTTTGCCTTTAATTAGGACTATGTGCACCTGCGTATTCCTCTTACCCTGCGGGATGTACTGACCAGTTCTGTTCTACAGATATAGCAGAGCTGAAGCTTTCATTTCAACTGTTTCACTTTATTTATTTATACATTATACTAGCAGAATGACCTGACTTTGCACGGGTATATTTTGACTATTTCACTTAATGTTAAAAGATATCCACAGTGTCCCCCTTAACAGTGACCTCTACAGTGCCCACCCACTTAACAGTAACCCCTCACAGCACCCCACCCCCTTTGACAGTGACCTCCACAGCACTTCAGCCAATTAACATTGACCTCCACAGCACCCCATCTCCTTAACATTGACCTCCACAGTACCCCGCCCTGTTAATAGTGACCACCACAGCAGTCCGTCCCCCTTAACAGTGTCCTCCTCAGCGGCCCACCCCTTTGTCATTCAGGACCCAAATACAACTGCCATTCTGTGTCCAAACACTACCGCCATACAATGCCGAAATAATACTCCTGTACTGTCTTCATAGTGTCATGATAATACTGCGATATACTGTAAACATAAGACCTCCATTTGTCCCTAAATAATATGCAGTATCTGCATACTACTATAATGAGGCCACAAAATGCTGCCACATAGTTGACACATAATACTGCAATTTAATTCCTAAATTATACCACCATACAGTAAGTAATACCTAGTTGCTTTTAATATAGGTATGACAAGCGGGTTAAAGGTGGTGGCTTTAGGATTTGAAGAGATTTATGATCTGTCTACGGTAGAGAAGGACTTAATGGAGATTTCCTTTTTGGTTTGGAAGGTTTCATTTTAACATCCCTGGGGGTCTAGGGTGGTGAAGAGGTTGATAGTTAAAGATATAAATGTATAAAATACAGGTTTTACTGAAGAATTTCCCACAAAACCTTATATCAATCTGCTCAGCTCCTCCTGATCAATAGGATGCTGCTTTCCAGTTGCTTTGCATTTAGTGGTGAGGTGATAGATTCTGGGACTAAGTTACTTACATTGGTCACGTGATCTCAGCCAAGGATTACAAGCTGCTAAAATGCTTACAAGAGATTCAGATTCATGTGTGCACTGCAGTTTCTAACCCCAGGCTGAGGTCATGTGCCCAATGTACAGCACATGATCCCGGAAGTGGCAACCGCATGGAATCTCGCATGACCCCTTTAAAGCCCTAGTGGCCCGGCATAGTGAAAAAGTTAATGTTAGCATCCCTAATGGTCTAGGATAGTGAAAGGGTTGATGGTAAAGTCCCTGGTGGTGTAGGTGTCACACTCGTGTGTGGGAGGGAAACACCACACCGAGCATGCGGTGGAAAGGGGGTATGGGGATGAGGCCTGGAAACTCGGGAAGAGAGATTTACACCTCCTAGAGAAGACCCTAACCCAAGTCCTGACTGACTACCAGTATATACAGGCTCCAGAGGTAGGCGAGTTCATACACCGGATACCTAGAATCCTATCACACCCTATAGGACCCTGGAACTAGTGTCAGGATTGAGTCAACCTGTTCCTCCAAAAGGAAGGAGGAACAGGAGTCTCCCTCAAGCCAAATAACAAACAGGAAAATGCAACACACAAATAAATCGACACAAAATAGGAAAGGTAACGGAAACACTTCAACGAAGCAATGGCGGCACCAGGAACTCAGCTGAGAACCAAACACCAGCTAACCACAGCTCCAACTGAAGCTATAAACCGCACAGCATGGTGGGAGAAACAACTATAAATAAGAAAAGGTTAAATTACCACAGTAGCCACACAGGAGGTGTGGTAAGTACCAGAAACAACACAGATGTCCATTGATCCAAAAGGAAAACATGTCAGATCAGACCACGTGTTACCAGTCTCACAGATCCCCTGCCACCTGTCGCGGGAACGTCCGTATTTCTCGGAACGTCTGTGACAGTAGGGGAGTGAAGTGGTTATTTGTTACTCACCTCTCCAGGCTCCTGTGATGTTCTTCTCTAACAAGAAGCCTAAGGAGATTATCAAACTGATCCCTTTTAGTCTCCCCCTTTCTCCCCTGCATTGATCATAGAGATTTTGTGCCTAGGATTCCTTTCTCATGGGGCCCTAGGAAACAGCAGCCCTGGGCACGTGTACGGGAAGAGATCAAATTGGTCAGATCTTTGACCTTTGGCTGTAAGGGCATGAATAGCCACATGTTGGAGACCCCACTGTAGAGAACCAGTGCTACATTGTGCTTATCTGATTGAGGAACAACATGACAATGTGACAACATGTAACAATGTGTCATCGTTCAGAATATGATCTATTCTATTTCACATGTTTTCACTGTCATTTATGTTCAAGGTTATTTCTAAGTTTTAAAATTGTGACCTTGAAAATGTGCTGTTCTGACTATTTGTACAAGGAAAGTCGCCCTGTTCTGCACATATAACGTTGTTTTTTATACTAGGTTTGTTCTGTCTCTGAACATTATTAACCCTTAGAGGACCGGGTGATTTTCCGTTTTGTTTTTTCTTCCCTGCCTTCCCGGAGATAACTTTTTTTTTATCTTTCCATTCACATAACCATATGAGGGCTTCTTTTTTTTTTTTTTTTGCAGGACAAGTTGTACTTTCCAATGGCACCATTTAGTGTTGTATACAATGTAGTGAGAAACTGAAAAATGGTGTGGAATTGGGAAAAAAATGCAATTCCACCATAAGTTTATAGGTTTAATTTTACAGCTTTTCCTATATGGTAAAACTGACCTGTTGCCTTTATTCTCAGGATTAGTACAATTAAAACTAAATCAAATTTGCATAGTTTTTCTTGTGTTTTAATACTGGGGAAAAAAAATCTTTTTATTGCCATATTCTGACCCCCATAACTTTTTTATATTGACGTTTACAGAGCTGTGTGGGGCTTGTTTTTTGCAAGATGATCTGTAGTTTTTACTGATACAATGTTGGGGTGTATATGACTTTCTCATCATTTTCAATCAATTTTTTTTTTCAAATTTTTTTTTTACTTTTTTTAGGCCCCCAAGATGACCTTTACATGCAATCATCAGATTGCCATTTCTATTCAGTAATGGAATTTAATTAATTACTGAATAGAAGATTCTGTATAGTCCAATACAGTGCATTGGAATATACCAGTAATAGGCCTGGAAGCCTTGTACAGTCTCAGACCTAGTGCTACTAAAGAACGCCTTCCCTGATCTCAGCAAAGGAAAGGTGTTCTGGCCCTGGGAGCACGTGTGCCCTGGACAAATGTTTATGCTTGCCGTTTTTGTTGTTTGCAGAAATTGGCACTGAGTCTCTGCTGTTTAAAGCAGCAGAAACCTGGCGGCTATTGTGCCCGCTGTGCTCATGAGCAGGCGCCATATTTAACGATTTTACTATTTCATTTTACGGTTTTTGGTCTAAAAATAATGTTTCAGTTGGTCCTTATTAAAAATTTTCAGCAGCTTTTGTCCTGCAGAATTAAGTTTGCCTGTCACTTTCTGTCAGATGTCGGATGGATCTGTAGCTCATAAGCACTCATTATAGCTAAATTCTTTTCAAACTGATAGCCTTCATAGTCTTTAATGTTACCGTTTTGGTCCACGTAGCGGGGAACCGGCAGCGCGCTCCGTCCTTGCAGCACCACCGGCATCCCGCGGGTGAAGAGGGAGGAGGAGCCGGCGTCAGACGCAGCCGGTTTCATTATCTTCCTGGAAACAAAGCTGCTGGGAAGGCCCGGCAGCATACACTTCCTCAGCACGCCCAGCATCCTCCACCCCCATGGCAACAAGCTAGGTAGGATGTGAGCGCCGATATGGATGAGTCGGCGCTCAGCTAAGTAAGTCTTCCTGACAAGGGTCAAGTGACTCTGGCTACGTCACGTGACCCATCAGCCTGGCCTATTTAACATACACAAAAGAAAGAATTGGTACAGCACCATGCTTGAAAAAGGCTAAGGTATAGCCGAAACGTAGCATGTACTGAGGTGTGGTGATGGAATAAAGAAGACCTCTTTTCACTGGAATATGGATGCTGTCTTCTATTCCTTTTTGTTCTATTTAACATACAACCTGCTGGCCACAGCAGCGTTGTACTACTTTTTGCGACTGTTTATTGACCTCGGCTTGAATTTGACCTCGTCCTTGTGATACCCGTTGTACTGACGTGACCTCCTAGTTCTTGACCTCGGCTTGGTAAACATTCATGTATCTGTGCTTTCTGTCTTTGTCTGTTGTATTCTCCTATTATTACCCTCCCTGTAAGGCCCTGCACGTACGTAAGTTAGGGACCGCCATACAATTGCGCACCACCATCAGTTAGGATGGATTGTGCAAGTAGGTAGGGATAATGGTGTAGGTGCAGCAACATTCAGAAGCATAGGATCCATGTAAATTATGTGCAAATATTGGAAATTGTGAAGATCCAAACTAGAAATAAGCCATCACACTTTAACCACTGGATAGCGACGGAGAGATTGCTCACTTTCATTTTTACTGTAATTTGTACACTATGCTGGGCAGTAATTACATATACTAGAGGTCAGTTCTAAAAATAAAGAGTTTTTGTAAAACACTGAAGTGAAACAGAATACAACGTGGTTACACTTCCTCGGTCACCGTGTCCTGGTTCCCAGTGTGTGGTCAAAACTGTGTATGATGAGTCCAGATTACACCTGAAAGTGGATACAATGTGTCTAATAAACGGGAAGAGGAGACTGTGTGACACATAGCCAGAATCTTCAGCAGTTACAAGTGTATAGCACATGATGATGCCTGTATATTTCTGTCACAAGAAAAAGGCGTAGATTGTAGATTACAACGTGGGCCCATGACCTATCACTTAACCATATGTGACATAACACTGTATAACCATAGTTCTTCTTCAGGCCAGGGAATCCAAAACCAGCTCAGTTAAAGTAGAGCTAATACCACCTGCTCTTGTCGGGAACCAATCCAACTCCCGACCCCAGAGATACTCATACGGCATATCTCAATGGCCTCAATGCAAATAGTAAAATACTACTCGTAATATGAAATGCTAACAACTTTCCGCACTGCGCTTTGATGGCTGTGCTGCATGAAGGAGCCTATTGACCTAGGTCTGTTAGAAATTTCTTGCGCAGCCACTCCCCGTCCACTGCAATGACGCTTCCAAAAGGAGCCGAGCCATAGCAGTGCGTGGAGGGGTGAGCGTGCATGCATGGCTTGCTCTCCATTAACTTTGGGGCCCTATTCTTGAGATAGGGACAGGTCCCAGAGGTGGGACTCACACCTATTGGACTTTTTTGGAATATCCTATTGATGTCCCAGATGGGAACAATTAGGCATCACCTGATAGTGGAAAATGGTGAATGATTACGATCACTTGACCGACGCCATGACTGCCAGGGACCCACTCTTTAGCAGACCCAGATCAGATCTGACTAATGTCACCACAGGGGCACCATAATAAATCTGATATCACCTCTTGCTGGGCTTAATGTGGCAGAAATAAGTATGCAAATTTTAGTTAAAAGAAAAAGAAAAAAACACCACCAACTGAAATCATACCATAGCCCAATGCAACCTCCAGAAACTTTACCGACAGCGGCATGCAACAGTTGGGGCAATAACCGTTACTGTGAACAATTAAGTTGAAGATGAAATGGTCCTCAAAAGGCATACAGTTTAAGATTACACATTCCCTTTGTATTTTAAGCAAAAAAAAAATTGATTTCAAAATAACAAAAAAGAATAAGGGCCCGAAGCAAAACTTTGGGCACCCTCCATGGTTAGTACCTAGTAACATCCCCTTTGACAAGTATCACAGCTTGAAAACTGCTTTTTGTAGCCAGGCAAGAGTCTTCCAATTCTTGTTTGAGGGATTTTCATCCATTCTTCCTTGCTGTGTTGTATGCACTGCTCTTGTGATGTCTCTCTACAGATTGATGTTTGGATCAGGGACAGCGAGATCCATGGTAAAACCTTCAGCTTGTGCCTTTTGAGGTAGTCTGTTGTGGATTTTGATGTGTGTTTAGGATCATTATCCATCTGTAGAAGCAATCCTTTTTCAGCTTTAGCTTTTTTACCATTGGTGTTACATTTGTTTCCATAATTTGCTTGAATTTCATTGAATCTATTCTCTTCTCTACTCGTGAAATGTCCCCCATGCCATTGGCTGCAACACAACCCCAAAGCATGATTGATCCATGCTTAATGGTTGAAGAGGTGTTTTTTTCATGAGAATCTGTACCCTTTTTTCTCCAAACATATATTTGCTCATTTTGGCCAAAGAGCTCTATTGTAACCACATCGGTCCACAGGACTTGTTTCCACTTGTTTAGATGTTCTTTTGCAAACTTCTGACGTTGAATTTTCTGGTGAGGATGCAAGAGAGGTTTTTGTCTGATGACTCTCCACATTTCTGCAGGTGTCGCTGAACAGTAAAACAATGTACCACAACTCCAAAGTCTGCTAAATCTTCCTGAAGGTCTTTTGCAGTCAAGTGGAGGGTCTGATTTGCCTTTCTAGCAATCCTACGAGCTGCTGTCTCTGAAATTTTCCTTGGTCTTTCAGTCCTTCTCTTAACCTCCATTGTTCCTGTTAACTGCCATTTCTTAATTACATTTCAAACTGAGGAAATGACAACCTGAAAATGCTTTGCTATCTTCGTATAGCCTTCCCCTGCTTTGTGGGCCTCCACCATTTTCATTTTTGGACTGTTAGGCAGCTGCTTAGAAGAACCCATGGCTGCTGTTTTTTGGGACAAGGTTAGAGGAGTCATAGGATTTATAAAGCTTTTAAATTTGCATCTCCTGGCCTTTCCTATCGATGATTTTGAACAAGCTTTAACCCTAACAGACTATTTAAGGTCTGAGACCTCAGTCAAAGTTATCTGGGTGCTCAAATCTCCCAGAATTCCCATACTTTTGCAAGTTACTCCTTTCCGTTTTTCACTCTAAAATTGTACAAAACCAAGATAACAAACTGATATTGCTTAAAATGTTGAAAAGTGTATTTCATCTTTAACTTTATTCCTTTTGGAGATCATTTCATCTTAAACTTGCTTAAAGGGGTTATCTCATGGCTAATATAAAAAATGAAAATCAGACATCATATAGTACACGACAACCTCTTTCTAACAAAGCTAGAACCAGCCCTGTACCTCACATGGATCCAGAGATCTCCCCATTCATTGCTCTGCTAGATTTATATTAAGCTGACAACTCAGGGGGTGTGTCTTTTCTGCTGCAGCTCAGGAGGCGTGTCCATGTTCTACCTATCACAGCTCAGGAGGCGTGTCTCAGCTCTCCCTATCACAGCTCAGGAGGCGTGCCCATGTTCTACCTATCACAGCTCAGGAGACAGTTGAAAGATGAAACTGAGCATGTGCGACCTTCTCGGTGAACAGGTCAAAGAAATAGAAAAAAACAAACAGCAGGTGGCGCTGTACAGATACATTATATTGAATAACTAAGTGACTATACTAACTTTTGAATTACATGCAATTGCAAAAGTATTCAGATCCAGGTGCTGGTTTCAAAACTGTAAAATATTTTTCATGGGAAAACCCCTTTAATTTTGACCAGGGGTGCCCAAGCTTTTGCATGCCACTGAAAATAATGGAGAACCATTTTATCACATTATTCCAATGTGAAGTTATTTATCTCTTTATATATTTATATAATATAGAAATGGTCTGAAAACACGTGGTACTATGTGTCGTCATGAAAAGAAACAGTGTAAAAGATAATTTCGGTTAGCAACCAAACAAAAAGGTTGAACCACTATGTGCAGTCTTTTACGACCAAAACATGCATGGTCTTTAAGGGGTTAAAGGTATTTTATACTTTGAAATGAAATTCCCCTTTTCATGCTTCTATACCTAATTTACAAGGCTGCAAAATTCTGCAAAAAGAAATGCAAAAGTAAAACAAGTCAAGTCTGTGTATTTTTGTCAAATTTCCATTTTGGGATCATTTCTTTTTTTTTTCTTTTCTTGTGAATTATGAGGAATTAGTGGTTGGAAGTAGATGTAACGGAGATTAACCCTATAGGTGACGAGTGCTGTTCTCTTTTTCTCCGTGCCACTTACACTGTCACGACTCGGGCTAATCATGGCCAAGAACATCCTGCATTACAAGCGCAAATTAATAATTGCAGGTTGTGTCTGCGCTGGGTGTATTTAATGTCAGGCTTCAGGTGAAGATGATACACTCCCGTGGTAATGTCTGTTAGAGGAGAAAACGCGTGTCATTTGTGGGTGGTGGAGGTTTCAGCCGTACATGGAGCACAATACCTGCCAAACAATAGTAGATACGAACTTAATTATAATAATCTGCAGAGGGGTAACGAGGCGTGAAATGTGAGTCACCTACATGGACCGAAACATCTAATAAGCACAGAATGATGGCTAAAAACACAATATTAAAGGGGTTGTGTCCATACCTAACCTCACCATTATGTAGAAGAACCTGACCACACTCCATGCCACAGATATAATAAAGCCTGGGGCACTATTAGGGTATTAGGTCCCATGCTTTCACTCCGAATGACTAAATATATCACTATGTCCATATATGAAGTCAGTGCTTCTAGATGCCCCTTGCTTTCACTCCGAATTACTCCATATATGGCTATGTCCATATATGGAATCAGTGCTTCCAGTAGTCCCTTGCTTTCAGTCCGAATGACTCCATATATGGCTGTGTCCATATATGGAGTCAGTGCTTCTAGGAGTCACTTGCTTTCACTCTGGATGACTCCATATATGGCTATGTCCATATATGGAGTCACTGCATCCAGGAGCCTTTTCACTCTGGAGGACTCCATATATGGCCGTGTCCATATATGGAATCAGTGCTTCCTGTAGTCCCTTGCTTTCACTCTGGATGACTCCATATATGGAGCCAGTGCTTCTATGTTTCCCCTGCATTCACTCTGAATGACTCCATATATGGTTGTGTCCATGTTGTGGTGATGAAGAGGGGTATCCCCAAGCACTATAGAGAGTGCAAAGGTAGCAGTCACATCTGGTCCCTGTGCATGATGGGGCCCAAAGGCTCCTCTACTACATAAGAAGGAAACCACACATGCTAAACTGGGGACTCTATTACAAATTTTTAATCATGGTCCAGGCTCTTCAGGACACAACGATGAATGTCCATTGTCTGATTTTTATTTTTTTTTAAGCTGTCCACTTTTGCAGATCAGACTTCTCCATGGTAATCCATTTGCTTTTGTTTCTTGCAGGTTAGTCCATTCTGGGCCGGGTAAAAGTTCTGCACTACTAGGAACAGAATTTTCTTTTGCCACGAGGACCGGTTCCAGGCAAGGGATAGAAACCCATCTGTTCAGAGTTGAAACCAGTAGAGACCTCTCATTGTGGACAAGACAGATCGTCCAGGGATGTCACAACGCAGCAGAGTTCATTAAGGAGATCACCACCCGTAAGTACCAGATCTATACCTGAGTGCTTCAGAGTAAGGCCCCATGTACACGACCGTATGTATTTTGCGGTCCGCAAAAAATACGGATGACTTCCGTGTGCATTCTGTATTTTGCGGAACGGAACAGCTGGCCCCTAATAGAACAGTACTCTCGTTGTCCGTAATGCGGGCAGTAATTGGACATGTTCTATTCTTTCGCGGAACGGACATACGGAAATGGAATGCACACGGAGTAACTTACGTTTATACTGTCTGCAAAAAAAACGGAACGGACACGGAAAGAAAATATGTTCGTTACATGAGCCCTAACGCAGGGGAGTAGTGACTAGATATATGCAACCTGTATGTGTACCCAAAACCCATTGGAGCTGAACTGCAATTCCAGATACTACCCATGAAGAGGAGGGGCGCTGTGTCTGAAACGCTGCACCTCTGAACAAATGGGGTTGTCTAGTTTAGAAAATCTATTTTCATAGACCTTATTAGTGATCCAATTACTAGTGGGGTTGGGGGGTCCTCTCTTCAGAATATTCATTCCCTGGTCAGAGTAGAGAGTGGTTATAAATAGTCTCTCTCTGGAGGATCTGTCCTGTCCTGTATCACACAGACAACCCATTGATACGAATGGATAAGGTGCAATGCTTAATTTCTCCTGTGGTGGCACTGCAGGGAAAGTGAACACTTACTGCCAGATCAGAGTTGATCGCTGAGGGTCCCAGCAGGAGGGCACTATGTGATCTGCTTATTTTCAGGAGAAACTTCTAACAAGTAGGGATCGTCCAAAGTGGAGAACCCTTGTAATAAATCTATATATAGGTCAGAGCTCTGTTTGTCTGATACAGTGCTCCAAATCTCCTGCACACACATAAAGCTAAAGGGGTATTCCCATTTTCAAATATGATGACTTATCACGAGGGTATGCCATCCCTTTAGGCCTCATGCACACAACAGTATCCGTTTTGCGGATGGATCCACAAAACACGAATACCAGCCGTGTGCGTCCCACTTTTTCCCACTCCACCTGTCCCACCCTATGTTAAAAATACCTATTCTTGTCCTCAAAATGGACAAGAATAGGACTTGTTCTATCTTTTTGCGGGAAGGTAGAACGGACATACGGATTCTGACAGCACGCAGTTTGTTGTCCGCATTTTTTGCGGCCCCATTGAAATGAATGGGTCTGCATCTGATCAGCAAAAAATGTGGATCAGATGCGTACAAAAAAATACGGTTGTGTGCATGAGGCCATATGATGAGAGATGATCCTACCAATCTTAAAGGGTCACTAAAGTTTAAAAAAACTTTTGATATGTCATAGAGACTGGTGGGAGTCTGAGCACTGAGACCCCAAGCAATCTCTAGAACTAAGTTAGAGTAGCGTACAGTACAGACCAAAAGTTTGGACACACCTTCTCATTCAAAGAGTTTTCTGTATTTTCATGACTATGAAAATTGTAGATTCACACTGAAGGCATCAAAACTATGAATTAACACATGTGGAATTATATACTTAACAAAAAAGTGTGAAACAACTGAAAATATGTCTTATATTCTAGGTTCTTCAAAGTAGCCACCTTTAGCTTTGATTACTGCTTTGCACACTCTTGGCATTCTCTTGATGAGCTTCAAGAGGTAGTCACCTGAAATGGTTTTCACTTCACAGGTGTGCCCTGTCAGGTTTAAAGGGTTTCTGTCACCAGTTTTGGGCATATAAAACAGGATGACATTTGCAATGTGCAAATGTCACCTGATGCCCAATCTGTTAATCATTTTTTTACCGGTGTCCCCGTTTTTGTAATAAATAAACGTTTGTGATATGCAAATGATTCTTAATAGGTGCAAGGGGCGGTAACCCTGCACCTAGTAGCGCCGTTTCCCTACTTTTATTCACGCCCCCTTGCTTGTGATGGACAGGGACAGGCAGCTCGCTCTATCTGCTCCTGGCCCTGTCCGTGCTGGAAATCCCGCGCCTGCGCCGTGCGGCCTTCATTCGGCGGAGGCGCAGTGAGTGCCGCTGGCTGCCAGGCTCCCGGCTTCCTCCTGCGCATGCGTCGATGACGTCACACTACACCCGGAAGAGAAGGCGGTGCAGGTGCAGTGAGGAAGCCGGGAGCCCAGCAGCCAGCGGCACTCACTGCGCCTGCGCCGAATGAAGGCCGCACGGCGCAGGTGCGGGATTTCCAGCACGGACAGGGCCAAGCAGCAGATAGAGCGAGCTGCCTGGCCCTGTCCATCACAAGCAAGGGGGCGTGAATAAAGGTAGGGAAACGGCGCTACTAGGTGCAGGGTTACCGCCCCTTGCACCTAGTAAGAATCATTTGCATATCACAAAAGTTTATTTATTACAAAAACGGGGACACCGGTAAAAAAAATGATTAACAGATTGGGCATCAGGTGACATTTGCACATTGCAAATGTCATCCTGTTTTTATATGCCCAAAACTGGTGACAGAAACCCTTTAATAGTGGGATTTCTTGTCTTATAAATGGAGTTGGGACCATGAGTTGTGTTGGGCAGGAGTCAGGTGGATACACAGCTGATAGTCCTACTGAATAGACTGTTAGAATTTGTATTATGGCAAGAAAAAAGCAGCTAAGTAAAGAAAAACGAGTGGCCATCATTACTTTAAGAAATGAAGGTCAGTCAGTCCGAAAAATTGGGAAAACTTTGAAAGTGTCCCCAAGTGCAGTCGCAAAAACCATCAAGCGCTACAAAGAAACTGGCTCACATGAGGACCGCCCCAGGAAAGGAAGACCAAGAGTCATCTCTGCTGCGGAGGATAAGTTCAGCCGGAGGAGACTGTGTGCAGCAGGCCTTCATGGTAAAATAGCTGCTAGGAAACCACTGCTAAGGGCAGGCAACAAGCAGAAGGAATGGACATTAGACCAGTGGAAATCTGTGCTTTGGTCTGATGAGTCCAAATTTGAGATCTTTGGTTCCAACCACCGTGTCTTTGTGAGACGCAGAATAGGTGAACGGATGGACTCTACATGCCTGGTTCCCACCGTGAAGCATGGTGGAGGAGGTGTGATGGTGTGGGGGTGCTTTGCTGGTGACACTGTTGGGGATTTATACTGAACCGGCATGGCTACCACAGCATCTTGCAGCGGCATGCTATTCCATCCGGTTTGCGTTTAGTTGGACCATCATTTATTTATCAACAGGACAATGACCCCAAACACACCTCCAGGCTGTGTAAGGGCTATTTGACCAAGAAGGAGAGTGATGGGGTGCTACGCCAGATGACCCGGCCTCCACAGTCACCAGACCTGAACCCGGAAGTGACGGCGCGTGCGCACAAGGATGGAAGCGCTTGCAGTGGACGGCACTGCAAGCGCTATTGCGCACGCGCCGGCGCGATCGCACTGCGCAGGCACGGAATTTCAGCGCTAGGCCAAACGGTCTAGCGCTGTCAATCTTGTTGTAGAAGGGGCGTTACCAAAGACAAGGAGGAGAGCCTCGGGCCCGGGGGGTGGTGAAGAAGCGGTGCTCAGGAGGAAAGAGCCCGCCCCCCCGGTGCTCCGAAGGCTCATTAGCATAATGTTTAAAGTTCTTTTTTCAGCACAACCGCTGCGCTATACTCTTCAATACAGGCATGTTAAAAAAGTACAATTTAAGGGGTTTTAACCTATGTATTAAAATACATAGGTTAAAACCTGGTGACAGAGCCTCTTTAAGAGTTTACTTCTCACTGTATATTGAATTCAATAATAACACAGTATGTAGTGAGCTCCCCCTAGTGGCAGCTGCAGGTAAACAGAATTTGATCATATAAGTTTATATTTGGTGCTCTGTATCATTATATGTAAACTGTGTAGGATTTGATTATTAAATTACAGAGTAAGCATCACATTCTGACAACCATCTTACATCCAAATGTTACAGATGAGCCAGAAAATCTGGAATTCTCAGAAAGTGGCAGACGCATGAAAGGAAGTTTGTGGTCATTGGAAAGTGATCTAAGCTGACAGCAGTAATCAGCTGCGGTTTTACACTGAATATATAGTATTCCGCCTAATGACTGGCCTTCTCTCCGTTTCAGCTTGTACTTACAAGAACCAGGAATGTCGGCTGGTGATAAATTTCGAGCACGGATTCTCTATCACCACTCAGGCGCCAGATGGTACTTTTACTAAGATATTAGCACAGTTTCCATATGAAAAACTAAAAATGTCTTCGGATGACGGAGTTAAAATGCTGTTTTTAGAATTTGGAGGCAAAGATGGAGACATAGTAAGTATGACCATAACCGTTATAGACAGTCACGCGGGGTACAGGGACATGCACAGACCACACAAGTGGTGATAGGTGACCATAGTGATAGCTGTGTTATGATTCATCGACATTTCCAAGATCTCTTCTTGCTGCAAGTGAATGGAAACATTAATTACAAACATCTAGAGGCATCAATTAGACATGTAGTTGTATCACAGATTTCCAGCATTTTCATGTATGAGAACAAGCATAGGTCAATAAAAATGTAGAGGAACTCTAATGCAAATTATATTTGAAAGTTATACATTGTTTCATTATGTAACGCATCTCCGTGTGTCCTTCAGCCAAGTCTTCTCTGACTTCTGCTTGTAATTAGTTTCTACCTGTCAGCTCCATCACCCTTGTAGTGGAGGGAGCTCATTACTACAGAAGTCAATGGGAACTGCGCTGTAGTGATGAGCTCCCTGCACTCCAAGGTTGATGGTGCTGTGTAGTTCCAGCGATGGAGCTACACCCAAACTGCTGATCAGCAGGAGTATGGGGTGTCAAACCTCCACTGATCAATTAATGATGAACTATCCTGAGGATAGTCCATCACTTTGTGAAGGTTGGACAACCCCTTTAATGTGCACTTGTTGACAGAGATCAGTGCAGGAAGCAGCTCTTTCTGGTCATCTACCTGTTCCTTAGAGAGGACCTTTCACCACTCCTGACATGCCTGGTTTAATATCTTCATGCATTCCTCATGTAATAACAATTCTGGAACATCTATTCTTATGTCTCTATGTTGTTCTATTCCTTTATTATTTCTACTAGAAGTTATGAATGAATTGCTAGCAGTCTGCAGTAAGGGTACAGAGGGGAGGTAACCAGTTGGGGGGATGTCCCTGCACAGTCTGAACATGGCAGCACTAATTGGATAGAGTGAGACTGTGCAGGGACACACCCCCAACTGGTTACCTCCCCAGTGTACCCTTACTGCAGACTGCTAGCAATTCATTCATAACTTCTAGTAGAAATAATAACGGAATGGCACAACATAGAGACATAAGAATAGATGTTCCAGAATTGTTATTACATGCGGAAGGCATGAAGCTATTAAAACAGACATGTCAGGAGAGGGGACAGGTCCTCTTTAAAGGGGTTCTCCAGGCTTTTAAAAAAAAAATTATTGTACAGCCTTCTGATTCATTGTGGGAAGATGGTTTGGTCAGTACTTACCCCTCTATCGATTGCGTTGCGCTCAGACTGGCTGCAAGCTTTTCCACTCAGTCCCTGACCGGATGTGTTGCTGATTCCTGCCTATTTAGACTGTAAATGCAACTGAATAGGAAGACTCAGGAACACATCCGATCGGGACCTGAGTGGAAGAGCCTATGGCGACCCTATGGAGGGGTAAGTACTGAGCAGACTATTGCAACAGGTCAGAAGGCTGCCGGATATTTTTAGACATCTGGGGAACCCCTTTAAGGACAGCAATAGAGTCTCCCGTGATTTCTACGGAGAATGAAGTTGGAAGTGACACTATCAAAAATTTTAAAATTTTGTCGGTCCTATAGAAATGAATGGGAGTGGTGGCCGTGCATGTGCCGTGCACCCTCCGTGACTTTCAAGGCTCAGTTTACGAGATAAGTGTGGGCCCTAGAGGTGGAGTATCCTAGCGATATGCCCCCATTCCTTGTCCATTCATTGTTGAGATGGGAATACCCCTTTAAAGGGGTTTTCTGGGACCAACATATTGATGAACTATCCATGGGATGGTCGTGGTGGTCCAACTCCTGGAACACCCATGGATCTGCCATTAGGTTTTGGAAGTAAACAGTGTACAATACTGGAACATCACAGCGCCACACACAGTCTCGGCTCATGGCCACTACACGGTATATGGAGCTGCTCTGTTCCAGGTTTAAACACATATTCAAATCTAGCACCTGCTGTCCAATGTTTAATGCTGATCCACTGGGGTGTCGGACCCCCGTCAGTCTCAGATTGAATAGGTCATCAATATGTTCAGCCTTGGAAAACCCTTTTAAAGTCACCAAATGTCACCAGCAGTGGCATACATAGAGAAGTAAGGGCCCCACAGCAAGGATCAAACCAGGCCCCCCACACAGGACAAAGGGTTTCTGCCTAAACCCCTTTCAATGACCCTTGGGCCATTTTTCCACTGCCTCATTTGCTAAAAGTTGTTCCTTTAGAGGGTAGAGTCCTGACCAAGTTTTCACCTCCAGTAGAAGAGGAGATAATCCCAACTAAGACTGGGACCCCCACTTGCCCTGGGCCCCAGAGCAGTCGCATGCTCTGCCGCTATGGTAGTTACGCCCTTGTTCACCAGAAGGACAACGGCCACCTGATTCCTTAGGCTAATCGATGGCCTCTAACAGCGGCTTCTACAGCTGGCGCTCTGTATGGATTCATTGTGATGTGGCTCCCGAGGCAGGGGACACAGGAACTGCTGCCTTTCCTGCCCCTTCTTCATGCCCAGTCGACTTACAAAATTTCTCTTTTCTCAACAGCAGTTGGATCTTCAGTGCTGTCCGAAGCCCATCGTCTTCATCATTCATTCCTTCCTCTCTGCCAAGATCACCAGACTAGGATTAGTGGCCTGAGGACAGTTTAGAGAACGTTTCAACTCCAGAAGGAGACCTTCACCAGCGGACTACGGCTTCATGGAAGACTAATCAGAAGAAACTCTTCACAATTTTTTTTAAAAGGTACTTGATTTGAGAGAATCCCGAAGCGAGTGATCTGGAGACCTCTAAATCAGACGGACGCACAGAATAAATCTAGATTCTAATAATTTCTTGGAAGGGGAGGAACTCTACAGTCCTGGGTGTAGAGGAGGTCCACTGCTCCTAGTAATACTCCTAATCATTAGTTTCTACCTGGAATTTTTGAATAAATACTGTGATTTACAAGTCGGACTACAGAAAACTGCCTGCAACAAACAGACTACTGGACCGGGAGGACAGCCACGTGGAGGAAGGGACATTATTCTGAAGGACCTATCTGATCAGAAGGATCTGGTGATGCCACCACAACATGACAAGAACATGGCTGCTCTCTTACAGAAACAGCACCGCTCTTGTTTTCAGGCTGTGCCTTGTATTGCAGCTCAGCTATACTGTAATACCACACACAGCCCAGAGCCAGAGGTGGCGCTGTTTCTGGAAGAAAGTGCAGCAAATGTTCTTAAAGGGGTTCTCCGGGAATTAAGAAAATAAAAATACTTTAATATTACTTCATTATAAATATATTCCCAAATACCTTTCATTAGTTATAATGGCTCGTTTTGTCTGGGGAGCAATCATTAGGAGAGATAAAATGGCCGCTGCCCTATTAGTACACACAAAACCTGTCCTAATCACACAGGAGGACAAGTTACTTCACAACACTGAGGTAAAGAGCTGCCTCATCCTCATCTCTGCTTGTCAGAGATTATGATCCTAAATACAGTTTAATATGATATTTAGCTGAATCTCTGTAGGAATGGAGTTCATGAGGAGACATGAAGTACAGAGAGGACGGACAGGACAGACTGTGGTAATGGAGACTTCACACAAGAGTTGCTGCTCATTACTCACATCCCAACCTCCTCTCTGTACTTCATGTCTCCTAATGATCTCCATTCCTACAGAGAATCAGCTAAAAATCTTATCATCTGTATTCAGGATCATGATCCCTGACAAGCAGAGAGGAGGATGAGGCAGCTCTTTACCTCAGTGTTGTGAAGTAACTTGTCCTCCTGTGTGATTAGGACAGGTTTTGTGTGCACTAATAGGACGGCGGCCAGTTTATTTCTCCTAATTATTGCTTCCTAGACAAAATGAGCCATTATAACTAATGTAAGGTATTTATGAATATATTTACAATGAAGTAATATTAAAGTATTTTCATTTTGTAAATTCCTGGAGAACCGTTTTGAATGATTAAGATATCCGCCTCCCATGTCCTTACCGCCATGCCTCAAGATGAAGCAGGTTTCACATTATGATTACCCTGACGGAAGCTTTCTTGCTCTTTGATGTCACCTGCTGGTTCATGCACTTTGTATAAATGGCCAAGAGAAGTGGAGCCAAGGGTGCTGACAACTGCACCGAGACTAGTTCTGGCTCATGAAAGTTGTCGCCAAGTCCAGTAAGATTCTGGCCCGGGAAACTAAAATGAATATCTGCAGTACATTAGCACTAACGATTTCTTATGGAAAATAATATGACCTTTAATTAGACACGGTATATTCAATCTAATGGGAATTGCTCAATAAATTACGGTAATTTAAATGCACAGGGAAATGTATTTATTTCTTATAGGCGTAATAGAGGAGCATACTGTAACAGACTTCAATCATCACTCATCATACACCACCTCTGCTGCTGGTTCTCCGGGTGCCCCTGTTCACTCTTATGGGTCAAGATGTATTGTGGTCTCTATGTGAGTGTGACCGCTAATTCCTCTATGGTCATGTGACATGTCAGCTAACGGAAATTCCTGACTACCTGTACTGACCATTCTTCATGTCACAGTGACTCTATTACATTGCCAGCCATTGTGCCACCATAACAATGCCATATACATGTACAATATAATATAGTGAACTTCTCCATAGAGTCACAGAAAAAGAATCCCACTAGGCCCCCACATGCAATTAAAAAAAAAACGTCCCGAAGAGCAGCAAGAAATGCATTGTGGATGGTTAAACACTAAGTATTGTCTTCTGGAGGACGTGGCACCGCCACGTATTACATTGCCAACCGTTCAGTAGGTGCAGTAAATTACTATATACTAGACTGGAGGATGGTCGTAACCATGGAAACGAGCAGTGTATAATGTGATGGAAAAATGAGTCCAGCCAGCAAAGGAAGCAATATGGACAATCACAATACATTAGTAAGAGCCTTGTATTAACTTTCTCTACATAATAAATGTCATTTACTGAAGTGAGACACCCCTTTAAGTTCTGTATTCACCTGTAGTAATAACGGTGAACCTCCATAACACTTCCTGGTAAATTACCCCAATCAGACTTATTAGCCAGAGCATACATAAAAATCACCAGAAAGTCATTTCTCACCCATCTTTATCTCATCTCTACATTCTTCACTATTACCATACCTCCCAAGTGTCCCTCTTTTGGAGGGACAGTCCCTCTTTTTGACCCAAGTCCCTCCGTCCCTCTTTTATCCTTAAATGTCCCTCTTTTTGACCTGGAGGATTAATGCATAACTGTGCATTAATAAATTTACTAAATTGCTCCTTACTAAAGTATCTGTATGGTTTTCTAGGTGTCTAGGGCAGCTCGGTGACAACCAACATGGCCACCATGACAGCTCTGGATAGCCAATAGGTGCCATGACAGACACTCAGCTAATCAACCTCCTCCCAGTGTATCTGCCCCGTCATCGAGGAGTCTGGGAAAGTTGAGTGACAGGCCATGCAGCCGCCATCTACTGGTTGTAACTAGTGATGAGTGAACATCCAAAGTTGCTTTGTTCAAAACTTTGGAATAATACTATACGGAGATCCGTCTCCATAAAGTATTACAATGTATGGCTCCGATAAGCCGGTTAGTTATTCGCGAAGTCGCGCAAAACTTTCTGAAATAACTTCGATAAATTATTTTTAAAGTGGAAACCAATTACCGAAATTATTCAACGAAGTCATGCGCAACTTCGTGAATGACTAACTTCGGCTCATCGGAGCCCATACATTCTAAGGGCTCATGCACATGACCGTATGTATTTTTTGATCCGCAAAAAATATGGATGATCTCCATGTGACATCCATATTGCATCCGTTTTTTTTTTATTTGCTGATCTATTGTAACAATGCCTATCATTGTCCGCAAAACGGACAAGAATAGGACCTGTTCTATCTTTTTTGCGGGGCTACGGAACGGAGATACGGACAGTGTGCTGTCTGCATTTTTTGTGGACCCATTGAAATGAATGGGGGCGCATCCTATCCACAAAAACAAAAAAAAAAAAAAAACGGAAAGGACACGGAAACAAAATACGTTCATGTGCATGAGCCCTAATAGTGTACGGAGACGGATCTCCATACAGTATTAATCGGAAGTATTGAACAAAGCGACTTCGGATGTAACATATTTGCCTTAGGCCTCTTTCACATGAGCGAGTTTTCCATCCGGTGATGCACAAAGCAAACGCATAGCATCCGGACTGAAGCTGATGTATTCATTTTAAAGAATTTTTTACACGTCATTTCTGCATTCAGGTAAAATCGCCGCGCGTTCTATATTCTTCATTTTATTTTCACGCAGCCCTGGCTCCATAGAAATGAATAAGGTTTGCGTTAAAAAACGGAAGACATCCAAATGCAATGCTTTCTTCACTGATGGTTACCAGGAGATGTAGGGCTCATGCACACAAACGTATTTTCTTTCCGAGTCCATTCCGTTTTGTTTTTTTACGGACTCTATGTGGAACGATTCACTTCAAAGGGTCTGAAAAAAATAGAAGTTTGCATTCTGTTTTCATATTTCCGTTCCACAAAAAAATAGAGCATGTCCTATTATTGTCCACATTACGGACAAGGATAGGACCGTTCTATTAGCGGCCAGCTGTTCCACTGTGCAAAATACGGAATGCACACGAACATCATCCGTGTATTTTGCGGGTCAGTGTTTTGCGGACAGTAAAATACATACGGTCGTGTGCATGAGCCCGTAGCTCGATCCGTATCGCTGGTGTGAAAGAGGCCTTACATAACATCCAGCAGCAGTGTTCCTTTTTTTCCAGTAATTGCTGTGTTCTGTAAGGAGGGAGCCCCCGAGGGACCTCTGCGCCCACAGAATCCAGCACATTGGTACTTTTCTTCATAAAAGATGAATTCAACTAATTATTATAGTAGATTTTAATGCTCTAAGGCTTTTTATTGGATTCCTTGGTTGTAATTTTATTGATAAATAAAACACTTTTGCTGACAATTATTGTAAATAAAAAAGTATAAAAATGAACATTTCTGCATTTTCTCCGATCCATACATTTCCTGCACTTGACCACACAATGCTCCTGAAATACTTTAATTACAGTTATTGCCATGAGAAGCTTTGATTTTTTTCCCCCAACCTCGGTCTGACTGCGGCACACAAAAGATTATATAATCACGAGGTCCAAATGCTCCAGCCGACATAGAGAACGTAAAAAAGAAATAGTCTTTATGGCCGCTTACTTAGGCGTGCTGGTTCTAGGAAACGAGGGCACAAGTAAACCGGTCGTTTCTCTAAAATAAAAAGCAACTCTCTTAAAGGGGTTGTACACCCCTGGCGGTCTCTCGGGCAGATCCCCCGGTGTGAGTGGCCTGAGGGGAGTGAAGGAGCTGACCTGATCCCTGCCACTGGGTGTCGGTTCCTTCACTCCCCCCAGGCTGCTGCAACTCTTAGGCCCCTTTCACACGAGCGAGTTTTCCGCGTGGGTGCAATGCGTGACGTGAACACATAGCACCCGCACTGAATCCTGACCCATTCATTTCAATGGGTCTGTGTACATGAGCGTTTTTCTCACGCATTAGTTCTGCGTTGCGTGAAAATCGCAGCATGTTCTATATTCTGCGTTTTTCATGCAGCCCTGGCCCCATAGAAGTGAATGGGGCTTCAGTGAAAAACGCATTGTATCAGGAAGCAAGAGCGGATGCAATGCGTTTTTCACTGATGGTTACTAAGAGATGTTGTTTGTAAACCGTCAGTTTTTTATCACGCGTGTGAAAAATGCATTAAAACGCATTGCACCCGCGTGGAAACAACTGAACAAAACTGACTGAACTTGCTTGCAGAATGGTGCGAGTTTTCCTGAACGCACCCTGAACGCATCCGGACCGAATCCGTCACGCTCGTGTGAAAGGGGCCTTAGGTTTCCCCGCAACAACATCTGGTTAGACTTGGGTCATGTCACTGCTGTAGCCAGTGACTGGCTGCAGCGGTGACATGTCTCCCATGCTTCATGTCACGTGACACATGGCAGCCAAGTCACCGCAGTGCCCATGTGACCAATGACAAGTCAGATGTTGACGTAGGAAGCGAAGGAGCCAGAACCCAGCAGCGAGGATCAGGTAAGTATAATTCCCTCCATAGGTATGGCCAAGAGGCTCCCTTTAAATGCAAGCCAGTGGAAACACCATATTTGTTGTACTGTAATATACATAGAAAATAAGAGGAAAAATGCAGACTTGCTTGGTGGTCCAGGGTGGTGGGTATACCTAATAATAAATGACCCCCTAAATGCCTACTTATCTGGTGGTCTAGGCTGGTGGAGAAGTTAAAGGGGCTGTCTCACTTCTGCAAATTTATCACATAGAGAAAGTTAATACCAGGCATTTCCGAATGTATTGTGATTCTCCATATTGCCTCCTTTTCTGGCTGGATTCATTTTTCCATCACATTATTCACTGCTCGTTTCGAAGGGTATCTCATATCTGCTCTGCTGGAGTGCAGGGTGGCCGTAACCCCTGCAAAAGAGCAGTTTAAGCAGCAGCAGTCGAGCTTGCATCCTGCTGCTCCATTGGCATGGACAGAAACAGCAGAGTACAGGCTGCCATAATGCCCATTGAGATCACTGGTATATGTACCCTAGGAGTCTCTGGCTATTTTCAGTGGCTCGCCACGGTGACTACACACCCCACCCATATTTCTATTACCTCCATATGTCCCAAGATGGAAAATCCCTTTAAAAGACAATAGAACGCACAGAGCTCGGCATGAACGGTGACTGAGCTGATGTTCCTGTGGCTTCTTAGTTGCAGAATATTGTAGAGTGCAGCCATTGTGGCTCCTAATCTCCAGATGAATCATTTATGTTGATCCTTTAAGTATCGCCCTCAACAAGAAAACTACCGGGGAAACCGCTCTACGGGAGGCCCATTGTAGAAGGACAGGAGACTAGGAATCCAGATAGAATTACTGCTGACACAGACAGAGAAATAAAAGTTGCTTATGAAAATGTGTAGATGTCAAAATCCATTTTGCTATCTGGGTAACATCAGGGAGAATTTTAGCATTTTAGTCGCCTAAATTCTCTGCTGTGAACAACCTCTTCTTGTTAGTCGTGTTGACAGGACTATTTTTACCGCCCGGTATAATAGAACCTAACGTGTCTCCATAGACATGTATAAGGATGGAGCAAAACGTTTCCGTTTGCATTCCTTCCTCAGACTCTATTATATTCTGTTAAAACGCTGTTATAAAGGAACCTATAATGTAATTCAATAACGCCAATGTGAACCCGCCCTTAGAAGGTCCATTTACAATACACTAAAAGTGTCCTCAGGTTGGGAACCGCAGTGATCACCTCTGATATGTGGGGAAAGTTGCCAGTAAGGCCCCATTCAGACGACCGTGTTTCACTGTACGGCGGCGGCCTCAGGAAGCGCACGGCGTCATAGCAACCAATGACGCCGTGCGCTCCCGTCCTCTGGGGCAGCACAGGCTGGGCTTTCACGGCCCGTATACGGCCGTGAAACACGGTGGTCTGAATGGGGCCTAAGTGATCAACTGTGCTGCAGTACCATCACAGTGAAATGATCAAATGATCCCAGACCTTATAGAGAGACATGCAAAGATCAGAGCTCAGATCACCAGCAATTTTCAGACCTGTAAAATCCAAACCTAGTTCAGCACATGAGATTATGGTGATCACCTCTCAACAGCCCTTCAAATCAATATCCAAAACATGTCAATAAGGGCAGGTGACTCAGAAGACATTACAGGAGGAGGTATAAGAGAGAACTAAAACTCCCAGCTTGTCCAGGCTGTTATGCGAAAGAGGACAGGTGTAAGCGGAGAGAACTACAATTCCCAGCATGTCCAGGCTGTTATGTTAGAGGACATTACAGGGGTGGAGGTATAAGAGGAGAAAACTCCTTCTCCACCACTTCTCCCCTCCATTGCTGATCTACTCCCTCTTGCACTGATCACATGGAGGTGATGTCATTACAGGTCCTTCCCCACCAGTGCTAAGCTCCGCCCCATCCAGCACTGATCTCACGATGGTGATGTCATCACAGGTCCTTTAGCTCTTGTGCAGCACTATACCAGCACAGCCCATGAGGAAGGGTCTTCTGCAGTCCATGCCAGCATTAATTACGCATCGAGCAGGGACTGAGGAGCCTACACAGCCTGCGCTGATACAGTGCACTGAAATAAAAAAAATTCAATATCAGGATTTTTTTTTAAAAAAGGGGCATATTAACCAAATGAACTTGAGTCATTACCCAGCCCTACTTTGTAGCAAATGTTAGAGCCTCATGTCTCCTATCTCCATAGACTTTTATTGCAAGCATGTGTGTCTTTCCCACTGCCGCTCACTCCTGATAAGGTATATTACAAAGTTTCTTGTATCGTTTATACTATTCACTCTATGTAACGTTTATTGAAAGTACAAGAACTGCTTAAAGGGGTTTTCCCACAAAAAAATATTCTAGTTTTCAAACCAGCACCTGGATCTGAATACTTTAGTAATTGCATGTAATTAAAAATTTAGCATAGCCAATGAGATATTTAATAAAATGTATCAGTATAGCGCCACCTGCAGTTTGCTTTTTATCTTATTTCCTTGACCTGCTCACAGAGAAGGCCGCACATGCTCAGTTTCATCCTTCACCTGCCTCCTGAGCTGTGATAGGCAGAGCTGAGACACGCCTCCTGAGTTGTGATAGGCAGAGCTGAGACACGCCTCCTAAGCTGTGATAGGCAGAGCTGAGACACGCCTCCTGACCTGTGATAGGCAGAGCTGAGACATGCCTCCTGAGCTGCAGCAGAAAAGACACTCTCCTTGAGCTGTCAGCTTGATATCAATCTAGCAGAGCAATGAATGTGGAGATCTCTGGATCCATGTGAGGTACAGGGCTGGTTCTAGCTTTGTTAGGAAGAGATTGTCATGTACTAGATGATGTGTGATTTTCATGTTTTACATTATTCTTGGGATAACCCCTTTAAGGTCTCCAATTACACCAATATCTGAGATAACACTATCAGCAATTACAGTGCTCCTGTGATGTTCCACCCCCAGCTACAGATTTGGGGCCACAACTGGTGTTATTAGGGTAACAGTTCTAAATTTAAGCAATCTCCTCAACATATTTGTAAAATGGATAAAATCAGGGGTGGACTGGGAACTTAAAGTGGCCCTGGAAAAAATACTAAAAGTGGCCCCGTTTTCTAGTTAGGTCCAAATTGATGGAAGGGAGGGCCAACAATACCATATTGTGTCACATTATACCACCCCAACAGAGCCAAATACCACAGTCCATCACAAAATACAGTACATCCCCAAAAACTTTCACTGGCCGGCCATGAGGAGGGCTCAGATGGCCCCCTGGGCATCAGCCCACCAGGAAATTTCCCTGGATGGTCTATGGCCAATTCTCCCCTGGATAAAATGTCTCTAATATGGAGCAGTTATGGGCCAGGTATGAAGGCGGCTCCCCTTACACAACACAACTCTGGGGCAGATTTACTAATCCTCTAGACAAGGGATCTGCAACCTTTGGCACTCCAGCTGCTGTGAATCTACAATCCATTCATGTCTATGGGAGTTCGGTGAAGAGCAGAGTAAGTATGCATGATGGGAGTTGTAGTTTCACAACAGCTGGATTGCAGAAGGTTGCTGATCCCTGCTCTAGGCAGTCTATTGCTGTGCCATATTTATCGCAGTGGCTCAGGCCACAGGGATATGCACCACACAGACACAGAATCCAATGGTGAGCCCTACTGGACAACAGATTCATGGGTGCCCAAGGTGAACTTGATGTAAATGAAGGGTAGGCGATGAAGTATGATCCCACAGAAGAGCTACTGTAATACACATTGCTGACTGTGTTCCTGCTGGCTATACGTCTTCTAGTCAGTGAGATCTGTGCTCCTGCACGCTTCACTCTCTCCCAGTCTGTGTGGTCAGTGCAGGCAGGAGAGGAGGCCGAGCGATCATTCATCTCATGGAGTGGACCGTGAAAAACACCTCTCCCCCCCCCCAATGCTGAAGATCCCCAGGCAGCAGGGAAGGAAAGCCCTGACTCCAGATCCCGTTAGGGCACCTTCACACGAAGCAGATTCGATGGCAGAAAATTCTGCGACTGAAAAATCAGTTCCATTCATTTAAATGGGGCAGCGAGCACATGGATTTCTGCACGCTCCATTAAGGAATGAAACTGATTTTCAGTCGCAGAATTTCCTGCCACAAAATCGCACCCTTACACTGCCAGAGGTTCAGGCAGATCATCGCAATAATCTCTAAAGGTGCATGTTCACTGGGTAATAGGATTGTCTGTGGACACCTAAATCATCATTTTCGGCCAGCTACACTGCACACGATGTAGGCGATCACACACAAGATCCGCACAAATTTCCATGCATTTCCTCAAAGTATCGACAATTTCAGATTTTGGTGTGGATTAGATGTGGTTTTGCCACAGATCTCACCCCACATTGGAAGATGATGAAATCCGCAAACATAATTGATATCTGGAAGTCCGTACTGCAGGTCATGTTCAGCACAGAAGCAATCTGCATGAAATTTGTGTAATCTCATACACTTTGCTGGTACTGTGCTGCAGTTTTCCTTCGTGTGTATTCTGCAACATGTGCAGATGGCCTAAACAGCTCTGGGCAAGCAATGCTTCTGCCTGGGGACGAGTGATGGCATTCACGATCACTACTCCTCATCCTCCGACGAGCAAGCAATTGTCAGGAAAGAATGCTTCCTTCCCAACAATCTTCTGCTCACTTGAACAGTGTAAAGGGGCCTTAAGTGCAGCTAAAGGACCATTCATGAGGTCACCAGTGGGAGGAATCCAAAACGAATATTTGGTGGTTGTTTCACTGGTCAAAAGGTGACATTAGGATTAACAGGAGCTGAATGAAAACTATTAAGCTCTTCTATGCTAGACTATTAATGTTACTGACTTTGACCTCTCTAGTTCATTAAAGGGGTATTCTGATTGGTTAAAGTTATCCCCTATCCACAGGATAGGATAACAGAGTACAGCGCTTGGCTATCTCCAGAACTCCCATAGAAATGAATGGTGCAGATACGTGTGACCAGGTGCTCTGTTCTTTTCTTGAGACTGCAGGGCATACGGAGCTCTCGTGATCAGTGGGGGTCCCAACAGTAGGACCCCCACCAATCTGATGGTTAGCCCCCAGCCTGTGGATATGGGGTAACGTTAAAGGGGTTGTCCCACAAAAAATATTCTACGGTTTTCAAATCAGCACCTGGATCTGAATACTTTTGTAATTGAATGTAATTAAAAATTCTGTATAGCTACTGAGATCTTCAGTAAAATGTATCTGTATAGGGCCACTTAATTTCTTTGTCCTGCTCACTGAGAAGGCCGCACATGCTCCGTTTCATCTTTCAACTGCTTCCTGAGCTGTGATAGGGAGAGCTGGGACACGCCCCCTGAGCTGTGATAGGGAGAGCTGAGACACGCCCCCTGAGCTGTGACGGGGAGAGCTGAGACACGCCCCCTGAGCTGTGACGGGGAGAGCTGAGACACGCCCCTGAGCTGTGACGGGGAGAGCTGAGACCGCCCTGATGTGATGGGGAGAGCTGAGACACGCCCCCTGAGCTGTGACGGGGAGAGCTGAGACACGCCCCCTGAGCTGTGACGGGGAGAGCTGAGACACGCCTCCTGAGCTGTGACACGCCTCCTGAGCTGTGACGGGGAGAGCTGAGACACGCCTCCTGAGCTGTGACGGGGAGAGCTGAGACACGCCCCCTGAGCTGTGACGGGGAGAGCTGAGACACGCCTCCTGAGCTGTGACGGGGAGAGCTGAGACACGCCTCCTGAGCTGTGACGGGGAGAGCTGAGACACGCCTCCTGAGCTGTGATGGGGAGAGCTGAGACACGCCTCCTGAGCTGCAGCAGAAGAGACACTCCCTTTGAGCTGTCAGCTTGATATAAATCTAGCAGAGAAATGAATGTGGAGATCTCTGGATCCATCTGAGGTACAGGGCTGGTTCTAGCTTTGTTAGAAAGAGATTGTCATTTATTATATGTTGTCTAATTTTCATTTTTTACATTATGCATGGGATAACCCCTTTAACTATCAAGGAGTAAACAAATATTTATTTTCTAATTTCCTGTTGTCTAAACCTGATGGGCGTCTTATGGTCAGGTGCGTCTTATAGTCCGAAAATTACAGCATGTGTTTTTATTTAGGCGGCTGGTGAAGGTGGGTGCCACAGCACATCATTACAATTTCTTATACTGTGATCTCTATGGAACCTGGAGACTTTGTCACTTGTGATTACTCGTTAAGGGTTAACTCGCCGCTCACGTCTCTCCAAAGTAAACTGATGATATCTCGGTTAACAAAACACAAGGCCCGAGGAGAAGCAGGAATCTTTTCAGGAGCGCACACAATGCAGGGATTGTTAGGGCAGAATGATATACGGCCGGGAGGGAGCGGAGAATGAAGAGGGAGAAGGTGAACGGTTTATTAATAAAGGAAATAACAATCTACAATCACACAAATAAATATATCACACATCAGCAGGTGGCTACTTTTTCTTCAGCTTGTCCAGTTCCCATTGGATAACCTGAGGAAGGGTGGGGGGAAAAAAATAAAAAAATTAAGAAAATTTATGAACTTAAGAGCATAAGAAAAAAACTTAAAGAGGTTATCGGACAAAAAGTAAAATTTCAGGATTTTAAATAGTGTCTGTCACCATAATCAACCCTAATAAACTGCCAGGTAGAGCCGATTGTGGTGACTAGAATGAGTCCTTATTCTCTGCAATCAGTATTACCAATGCACAGGAATTCTTACTTTAGTTATATGTAAATAAGGTAACCAGTTGGGGGGGTTTCCCTGCACAGTCTGAACATGGCAGCACTGATTGGATGTGCAGTGAGTCTGTGCAGGTACACACCCCCAACTGGTTACCTCCCCTCTGTTCCCTTACTGCAGACTGCTGGCAATTCATTCATAACTTCTAGTAGAAATAATAGAGGAATGGTACAACATAGAGACATAAGAATAGATGCTCCAGAATTGTTATTACATGGAGAATGTATGAAGATATTAAAGCAGACATGTCAGGAGAGGGGACAGGTCCTCAATTATGTAAAAGGAAGAATTTCTCTGCATCGGTAAGAGGGCTCATTAGTCCCCATGATCAACCCTGCTAGGCGGTATGCCTGGTGTGACAGGGTTGATCATGATAACTGATGCTCTTTAAAGGGGTTTACCAAGATTTTTTTAACTGATGACCTATCCCCTGGCTATGTCACAAGTATCTGATCGGTGGGGGTCTGACACCAGAGAGAACCCCTCAGCAGTTTGACAAAGTATTGTCGCTCGTGGTAGTGCCATGGCCTTCTCACAGATTTGCCGAGGACATGTGACATCACATTTGGTCACGTGACCTAGGCGCAGCTCAGCTCCATTGAAGTGAATAGGGCTGAGCTGTGATACCAAGCACAACCGCTATACAGTGGGCAGTGCTGTGCTGGGTGAGCTGAGAGAAGGCCGCGGCGCTACTGCGAGCACTGGTGGGGGGGGAGGGGGGCTCATCAGTGGGGGTGGGGGTCCCCTGCCAATCAGATATTGATCGACTAACCTGAGGAAACACCATTGATAACACTGGATAAAGTACTAAACAAGGTGATGCTTTCTCCCCCTCCACCTGACACTGAGTAAACAATGTCAAAGGAAGCGTTGGATCCCCCCGTAGTGCGGCAGGTGGGCTGCTGTATATAAAAGACGTTGTGTCAAAGAGATTCGAGGACTACACTAAATAAACCACGATTCCTACATCCTTAATCCGACATATGAAGGGACAGGAGGCGACCGTGAGCGTCAGGGCAGCTGCAGGAATGTGACAGCTATTTACCCTAATCATCAGTAGTAAGTAGCTGGATGTTACAGTATAATCTGGCTTAATGTCACAAACGCAGCAAATTCTCCAAAAGGGCAAGAAATAAGTTACCAAATGTTTACTCTTCGACCCGATCTTTCAGTGGATGCGGAGAACTGTGAATGTTCTGGTCCATTTCCCCCGGGTCATCCCTGACAGATCATTGACCACGCACCCCTGCATGACCGAGCTGAGGGAATCCATGTGACAAGAGCAGCGAGGACGGCGCGCGATACGGGGGCGATTACTCTGACATAATGCCAGGATCGGCTCATGAATAATGATAGGGGTTTCTGCCATTGTAATACAATTATTAACGTCGCCCCAAAGATTTCAAGGCTGAGGATTTACAAGAGGAGACGCTCTTTAGCGGTCCGCCCTCCCATAGTCAATGTGATCTCTGCTCACTGTAACAAAAGAGCCAACGACTAAACTAAAGCAGAATTCTAAATGCAGCTCTGGATGTGAAGACGGGATGACACAGAATGTAATTAGACGTTAAAGGGTTATTGTAGAAGAGTTCCCCTGACAATAAGCTGCCGCTGGGATCTGTAATGGAAGCTGGGAGGAAGTCTTCCCCTCTCCTGCCGCACCCCCACAGGGGAAATACAAGGTTTGGTCTTGGATTTTTATATTGATGGACTGTCCTCAGAACAGGCCATTAATATCTGATCAGTGGGGGGCACTCTGCCGATCAGCTGTTTGAAAAGACCAGTGACATCACCATATATCTGTCACATGGCTGCGGGGGCCGTGATTGGAGGCCCTTCCCTCTGTCTAACCAGTCAGATGCCATGCTATTAACCTTGGAATGGGAGGGGGGCAGTCACTGCAGCCCGGTGTCTGTTGTATTATACAGACCACGCATGGAGGGGGCTCAGTTCACAAGTCCGCTCCAATCATCCCCTTAATGCCAACGAGGTACCTTACTCCACTGAGCATTAAGTGGTTAGAGGGGAGCTGGCAACTCTCCGGACAGGTCTGTTGTATTAAACACTTGCATCCTCCAAGCATTGATGCTTCAAAATTATTAGGTCTATGCATTGTGACATTACTGTATTATTCCTTCTAGAATTATGAAAATTATGAATGAATATAGCCGTTTGCAATAAAAAGTCCAGTTGGGGGGGGGGGGGAGTGTCACTGGCAGCACTAGTAATACACAGTCGGACCTTTAAGGTAGACAATTGTTTCCTATCTTCTAGAAGGAATAATGGAGGAATGGCGCATCATAGAGTCATAAGAATAGATGTTCTAGAATTGTTATTACATGGGGGATGAAAGTGGTTACTGAAACAGACATGTCAGAAGAGGTGATGGCTAATGTTTAATGTTTAAGCATCATCTGGTCTGCTCGCTGTGTCGTCCACTGTCACCTTAAAAGAGGACCTCTCCCCTATCCTGACATGTCTGTTTTAATAGATTCATGCATTCCCCATGTAATAACAATTCTGGAGCATCTATTCTTATGTCTGTATGTTGTGCCATTCCTTTATTATTTCTACTAGAAGTTATGAAAGAATTGCTAGCAGTCTGCAGTAAGGGTACAGAGGACCAGTTGGGGGTGTGTACCTGCACAGACTCACTATCCAATCAGTGCTGCCATCTTCAGTCTGTGCAGGTACACACCCCCAACTGGTCACCTCCCCTCTGTACCCTTACTGCAGACTGCTAGCAATTCATTCATAACTTCTAGTAGAAATAATAAAGGAATGGCAGAACATAAGGACATAAGAATAGATGTTCCAGAATTGTTATTACATGGGGAATGCATGAAGCTATTAAACCAGACATGTCAGGAGCGGTGAAAGGTCCTCTTTAAACCCGCTGGTGACACAACTGGAGTGACCTTTTAACTGCCAACAACGTATGTAATATTTCAAGGCTTCCTGCTGCCAGAATAAAGGGACTACAGCTAAGGCTACTTTCACATATGCGTTTTGGCATTCCGGGTTGCAGATCCGGCAGAGGATCTCAAAACCAGGCCAAAATGGTTCCGTTTTGTCCCCATGCATACCGAAAGGAAAAGGATCCGTTCAGGGCGCCTTTTCTTCATGTCATCACCCCTCAGAGTCCATTACTGTCAAAGCTCTTCCCAGTTTTGTCTCTACTGAAGGGATGAGAAGGACTTGCACATGTAATGTATTTTTAGCACCCAAAGGCAGGGACAGATTTGGGGCAGGGGTCCGTGGATGTCATATAGGCGCTCATCCCCAACATCCACTAGGTTCAATTTCATAGGAAGACAATTTACCTCTTACTCCATTTTTGGAGTGTGGGAGGAAACCTGTGAACACACAGGAAGGACATACAAACACCAAGAAGATGCTTTTCTTGGTCAGATTCTGAACCAAAGACCCCAGCGCTGCAAGGCACCAGTGCTAACCCCTGAAATGATCAACTGCAGATCTGACCAGTCCCTGCACCTCGAGGACTCTGGGATGTTTACCACCATCATGTTTTTTTCTTTATTTTTAAAGGGGTATACCCATTTCAGACAATGGTGGCATATCGCTGGGACCCGCACCTATATCGAGAACGAAGCACTGTTTTCGACGGCCCCATAGAAATTAATTGGAGGGCGGTGGCGCATGCGCAGTGCACCCTCTTCTCTTTTGGGGCCCTGTTCTCGATATAGGTGTGGGTCCCACCAATGGGAGCTGCACCTATAAGACAATGGGGGCATATCCTAGCGATATGCCCCCATTGTCTAAAGGCCCTTTTAGACGGGCCGATTATTCTCCCTGCCCGAGCGCCGATCAGCGATATCGGCGCTCGGGCAGGGAGCCTTTACATGGCCCGACGAATCGAGCGCCGGGCCGCACGAGTGATCGCTGTATCGCTCGTGCGGCCGGGAAGCTCCATACTGTCAGGCGCACATCGCCTGTTTACACAGGGCGATGTGCGCCCGACAGATTGGATCTTTTGGTTTCTACAAAAGATCCAATCAGCCGACGAACGAGCGTTTTGCTCGTTCGTCGGCTGATTAGGGCCACTTTTACACGGGCCGATTATCGGCACTAGCGTTCCTAGGAACGATTTTTTCGGCCGATAATCGGCCCGTGTAAAAGGACCTTAAGATGGGAGATTGTCTGTGTCAGGCTGTGCTGGGTTCAGAATTTAGACACAAAGGAATTGATAGGTAACATGCTGGTGGCATTTTGATACTGTGCCAGATATCTGTACAGGAGTATGTGAGCATGACTGATATTTTTCGGTTATAATTCCGGTTTTGTTTGCATTTGTTGAGTGTGAAAATCGTCCCAGCAGCGAAATAGGTCAAATATGAATTTTTGCCTTTGTTGGTTTATTGAAAAGTTGCCTGACAACTGACATGATCCCTTACCACATCAACCACGCCAGTTGTCAGACAGCCCCTGCCAGCGAGCTAGGTCAAAATTCTCATTGGAACGGTGATGGCAGCCATCTTGGTTAAAAAGTCTTTCTGCATCTTTGATAGATACCATGCTGGTGTCAGGTCTGACTGCATTGCCCCCTCATACAGTGGTGTGCACCGAGGAGGGAATTCTTTATCATGTACAGCAGTTTCTCCAGGACATGATATGAGGACCAGTCACCTGCTCTTATAAATATTTAGATGGCTGACCATTGAGGCTTCATATGACTGTGCTTACCTGCTTAACATTGTTACTCGCAGCTTTCTTCATCTCGTCATGAAGGCCTCTTGACGTCTTCAGATCCTAACAGCAGAAAGTGGCAGAGATTAATGTACAGAGGAGGCCACAGATCAAGTTTTCATTACCAGTTCATCCCTTAACCCCCTATCTATAGCAGACACAGAGCTCCAAACCTCTTGCATGCACGGATTTAAAAAAAAAAAAAAAAAAAAAAATTAGCTGCCTGCTGTCACCACTAGAGGGAGCTCACTGCATACAGGGGAGCTCCAGCTGTTATAAAACTACAACTTCTGGCATGCACACTTGCTCAGCTGTTCTTAGAACTCCCATGCAAGTGAATGGAGCAAGATGGGAGTTGTAGTTCCACAACAGCTGGAGGGTCGGGCGTTTCTGGCCCCTGACGTCCTGTTTTATTAGCGTGTTCACTGTATAAACAGTATGCTTTGAACGCCCTTCATGATTCAATCCCCAAAAGACCAAGCCAATATTGGCATCAACTTTTTCATTCTCACGTTCCAAGTGACATAACCATTTTAGTTTTCCGTTGATGGAGCCGGCTGAGAGCTTGCGTGAGCTGTAGTTTTTATGGATATTATTTTCAAGTACATACAACTTTTTGATCATCTAATGGCAAATTTGTAACTGAATTGTAGCTCCCCCCCCCTCCCCCTTCCCGGCAAGGTGTACTGGGAGTACCAGCATCATCTTAAAGGGAACCTGTCATCTCCGAAACACTCCCTGAACTAATGTAAGCGGTGTATAGCGTAAGTGATGCTGAATCCGAATATGTAATTTTTATCTTCATACTCACTTCCATTCTGACGCTGTGCTCCCACAAACCTGTAGTAAAATACATTGAGAGGACTCTTCTTTGAGTCCTCTCCATTATGTGAGTGAGCACTGGAGTCCAGTGAGTGCATTTTACTGCAGGTTTGTGGGAGCACAGAGTCAGGATGGAAGTGAGTATGAAGATAAAAATTACATAACCGGATTCAGCATCACTTACACTATACAACGCTTACTCTAGTTCAGGGGGTGTTTCGGAGAGGACAGGTTCCCTTTAAGGGTTAGTAGACTGGGATCAGAGCTTTCTCTGTTCCTAGAGGTTGCAGTTGGGTGTCTGCTCCTGAGCTCACTCCATACACTCCCTGCACAAAACAGAACTCCAAATGCTATAAATAGATTATAGAAAATTAATCAGCAGAGAATCTTGAACGTCTTTAGATAAAACGTGTGAAGGAAACGGATGTTAATAACTGCACATCTGAACTGCACCCAGCACTTGCTGATCCACCTGCAAAACTCAGCCCCAGAAACAAGGAGACATTTTGTGGTAACCATCTTGTTTGTCTCGTACACATTAAATCAGAGACTCGGGATTTACAGGAAAGCTTAAAGGGATTTTCCAGGATTACTATGATTTTTTAATCAGATACATGCATATAGTTGCTTACTTCATGTACGTATTCCCCATTCTTTTTTTCTTCTTCTTTTCAGTTTGGACTCTCCTGACCCATTTTCACCATGTAAACCAGTCCCTCTGCCTTGTTTTCACCCCGTCTGTAACACTTCCTATTGTTGTATCCAACTAAACCCATGATGCACTTCTCCTTCCTCTGCCACAGCTCCACCCATAACACCGCCCAGTTAACTTATTGCTCCTCCCACCTAGCTAGTTACATAGACACCCCCCTATCACTGCCCCACTAGTTTATAGCTCCTCCCACCCAGTTACATAGACACTCCCCTATCACTGCCCCACTAGTTTATAGCTCCTCCCACCCAGCTAGTTACATAGACACTCCCCTATCACTGTCCCACTAGTTTATAGCTCCTCCCACCCAGCTAGTTACATAGACACTCCCCTATCACTGCCCCACTAGTTTATAGCTCCTCCCACCCAGCTAGTTACATAGACACTCCCCTATCACTGCCCCACTAGTTTATAGCTCCTCCCACCCAGCTAGTTACATAGACACTCCCCTATCACTGCCCCGCCCATGAACATAACATCATAGGAAGTAAGAAAGAGCTGCATGGACATGGTCATGTGACCACAGCCCAGAACGGGAGATAGGAGCAATAAAGGTAACAGAAATACATTACAAAATTACAGCGACCTTCATGAATGATTATATTAAATGGTCTTGATTAAGAACTATTCATTCCATAAGCCTGACCTTCAAGGAGACCATGGTTTGAAGTTCTAGTAGACTCTTGCTGTTGCTCGGTTGAGTTTAGTCTACAATTCAGGGAAGGACAGGGCCTCCTGCAGACTGTAACTATACTGAGTGCAGGAATCTTTGGTATCATGATCATGCTAAAAATCTCCTGCATAGTTTAAATACTTATGAAGGTGGGGGGGGGGGGGGGGGGTCTTCGACCCTCCTCCCAAATTCAGGCTAAAAAAAAACGTACATGCATATGCACAGACTGTCTTGAACAACCCACTTACCTTTAGGAAGAACTTGGAGATGTCAAAGAGACGCTGACTGCAGGCCGCGTAGCACGGGTGCCCCTCCTGAATGCCATGTTTGAGAAGAGTCTTACAAACCACCTCCCTCAGCATCTGGGAAAAGAAAACATAGATATTGCAGTTAGCAGCGTTCGGACCACTCATTCTAAGTCTACATCTCGCTGCAGGGGCACAGCGCTCAGCAGAGGGCTTCTGCCACTTCATGTCAGAGATCGTGGAGGTCTCAGCACTCGGATCCCAAGGTTCAAAATCTTCTGACAGATTCATATCACTTAAAGGGGTTGTCTTAAGATTTAAACTGATCCCCTATCCATGGGATAGAGCATAAGCATCTCTGGAACTCTACCTGATCATGAAAAATGGGGATCTGAAGCCCTCAGAATGAACAGAGCGGTGGTCCAATATGCAAGCTGCAGCTCCATTCATCTTTATGAGACTGACGGACACAGCAAAGCAACCCACAGAGAATTAAAGGGCATCTGTCAGCAGTTTTGTACCTATGACACTGGCTGACCTGTTACATGTGAGCTTGGCAGCTGAAGACATCTGTGTTGGTCCCATGTTCATGTGCCCGCATTGCTGAGAAAAATGATGTTTTATTATATGCAAATGAGCCTCTAGGAGCCACGGGGGCGTTACCATTACTCCTAGAGGATCTGCCATCTCTGCAATTCTGCTCCTTCTAAACCTTGTCAGGGCCAGGTATGATAGATTTTCACTGCCTGGTCCTGTCAAAGTGCAGCAGTTGCAGAGAGAGCAGAGCCTCTAGGTGTAATGGTAACGCCCCCGTTGCTCCTAGAGGCTCATTTGCATATAATAAAACATCATTTTTCCTCAGCAATGCGGGCACATATGAACATGGGACCAACACAGATGTCTTCAGCTGCCAAGTGCACATGTAACAGGTCAGCCAGTGTCATAGGTACAAAACTGCTGACAGATGCCCTTTAATGGCCACTCTGCTCATCCTGTGGATCGGGCATAAGTTTATAACTTGGGACAACCCCCTTGACTAGCACTTCAATCCCAGGATCAGTGGAGGTCTCAGCAGTCACATCATTTCTTCTGATAAAGCATTGGTTTGGTTGTGGAACAAGAGGAGGAAAAAAAAAAAAATCTGAAACATAGAAGAGGATTCTTTACGGTAAGAGCAGTGAGACTATGGAACTCTCTGCCTGAGGAGGTGGTGATGGTAAGTTCACTAAAAGAGTTCAGGAGGGGCCTGGATGTATTTCTGGAGGGTAATAATATTACAGGTTATAGTTACTAGAGAGGGGTTGTTGTTGATCCAGGGAGTTAATCTGATGTCTGATTGGAGTCGGGGAGGAATTTTTTTCCCTAAAGTGGGGAAAATTGACTTTTACCTCTCAGGTTTTTTTTGCCTTCCTCTGGATCAACTTGTAGGATAACAGGCCGAACTGGATGGACAGAGGGCTTTTTTCAGCCTTATAAACTGTGTTGCTATGTTATTATGAGATTTTCATGTTCTAGGGCGCTCCGTCTTTTGATGAGGATGGAGCTTCACACATCAGGTCTCATACAATGGTGAAGGCTATTTGCCACAGTCTCGCAGCCGGAGAGTTCCTGTAATCGTGGGAGGACGGCGTTGTGATGTGCGAAAGAACAGGGTCAGAGAAGAAGAGGAGGAGATCATGGCCGGTGTTGCTGTGGGAGCTTTCATGCAGCATGTCGGAGGTATATACTGGGAGGATTACTTCCCATATACCTCCGATGTATACCACTGTGACATGTGTCACCTATAGGCTCCCATGTTAAAAGATATACACTGAGAAGTATAGGTTTCTTTACAGGATGTCTCTCGATAGGGGGGGGGGGGAAGGTATATTGATGTACAGGACACGTTTCAGGCCAGCATCAGATGAAGGGGAGGCTATGAATGTGTTTAGCGTAAAAGCAAAATAAATAAAATTAAAAAAACATAATAATCTGTATTGACCCCAATGATATTTAGTGTACACAGAGCCATCCATCACTGTGCAGCCTCCTATACAGGAGCACATAACTAAGCCCATTGTTATCTACTGGTCCAGAGGAGCGGTAACTGGGTCACTTATAACTATGGGTCCACAGGGTCCAGTGGAAACAATGGAGACTTATTGATTTTAAGGAGCGTCCGATACTTCTCCGGCAGCTCCCATTTATCCGTTATTACAATAATCCGCACCTAAAATAGCACATAATTCACAGGTGTGTTACTGAAGAGATCTGTCCACGTCTATAGGGGTCCCGACAAAGGCCAAGGGGAAAGGCAAGAAGAATTAGGGAATTTGCTTGCACATTTTATGGCTGGACACGTTTTCGGTAAGTGACAATTCTCTCCCCAGATACGGCTGCTGTGAATTTTAAGGTCTACAGACGCTCCCGGATCGCCGCCAGCAACTCTCAGGTTCCCTCACAACTTCTCGCAGAGCCATCCTGCCACACGGCAGACATAGGATTTTAAGTCATTTTAATAAGAATTTAAAGGGAACCTGTCATCTCCGAAACACCCCCTGAACTAGAGTAAGCGTTGTATAGTGTAAGTGATGCTGACTCTGAATATGTAAGTTTTATCTTCATACTCACTTCCATTCTGACGCTGTGCTCCCACAAACCTGCAGTAAAATGCACTAAGTGGACTCTTCTTTGAGTCCTCTCCATTATGTGACTGAGCACCGGAGTCCACTGAGTGCATTTTACTGCAGGTTTGTGGGAGCACAGAGTCAGAATGGAAGTGAGTATGAAGATAAAACTTACATATTCGGATTCAGCATCACTTACACTATACAACACTTACTCTAGTTCAGGGGGTGTTTCGGAGATGACAGGTTCCCTTTAAGGATATAATAAAGTTTCTGCAAATAAAGGCTAAATATTTCCTAATACACTTTTTTTTTTTTTTAAGGGTTTTCAACCATCCGTTTGATGTCCATCTTTCTCTACATCCAAAGGACAGCGGTGTGTGAGGGTCACGTGATTACTCACTGACTAAAACTATCCCCCCACCACCAACACACACCCTAAAGTTACTGATCTTGACCCCTCCACAAAAATTTTTTTTTTTGAATTTTACACACTATGGTGTGCTTCCGTGCTGTTTCCGGCCGTGCCTCCGCACCGCACAAAAGTAGTGCATGCACTACTTACTGTCGGATGCAGATCGCTGACCCCATTCAAGTGAATGGGTCCGGGATCAGAATGCGGCGGGCCCCACGGTCCACAGCTGACTGCGCACATTTCGTGTGCATGAGCCCTAAATCTGTTATGCATCTTGTAGTCCGGTGTGTCTTATAAAGTGAAACATACAGTACTTACCGTCTGTGTGTATATATATATGGACATATTCTGTTATCAGTCACTATCCTCTTGCAATCTTGGGCTGATTGCCACTTCTCCCAATAGCTCCAGCAATCCCATCCAAAACCAGTCATGATCAACCCTATAACACCTTAGGGGTCATTTATCAAACTGGTGTAAAGTAGAACCGGCTTAGTTGCCCATAGCAACCAATCAGATTCCACCTTTCATTTTTGATGGCGCCTTTGGAAAATCAAGGGGGGATCTGATAGGTTGCTATGGGCACCTAAGCCGATTCTACTTTACACCAGTTTGATAAATTACCCCCCCCCCCTTATGTTTTCTGACAGCGCATACACTGGATGTTTTTCAACAGCACCTCCCAAGCCACTCTGTGCATTACTGGCCCATTACTTCTCCCGCTTCCCCTTCCAGTACCGCACTTTGCTGCTTGATTGGCAGAACCAGGGGAGAGGACTATGCAGGAACCCAGCCCTGTGGATTAAGGAGATGGAGGGTCTGGCAGAGGAAGCAGGAGGAGCAAGGGTGCACAGGGGGGCTTGGGCCCGCCCTCAGTGCACTTTACTGCTCATTTATATATGGATTAAAATAAGTTTTCTCCAGAATTACGCAGCAGATCGCTAAGGCCCCTTTCACACGAGCGGGAGACTCGCATGTCTCCCGCAACGCATCTACAGGGCTGGACTCGGCAGGGACAGGGATCACATAGCATTATATGCGATCCCTGTCAGTGCCGAGTCCAGCCCTGTAGATGCGTTGCGGGAGACATGCGAGTCTCCCGCTCGTGTGAAAGGGGCCTAAGTGAATGGTATCATTACATATACAATATATACAGACCAAAAGTTTGGACACACCTTCTCATTCAAAGAGTTTTCTGTATTTTCATGACTATGGAAATTGTAGATTCACCAAAACTATGAATTAACACATGTTATATTCTAGGTTCTTCAAAGTAGCCACCTTTTGCTTTGATTACTGCTTTGCACACTCTTGGCATTCTCTTGATGAGCTTTAAGAGGTAGTCACCTGAAATGGTATTCCAACAGTCTTGAAGGAGTTCCCAGAGATGCTTAGCACTTGTTGGCCCTTTTGCCTTCACTCTGCGGTCCAGCTCACCCCAAACCATCTCGATTGGGTTCAGGTCTGGTGACTGTGGAGGCCGGGTCATCTGGCGTAGCACCCCATCACTCTCCTTCTTGGTCAAATAGCCCTTACACAGCCTGGAGGTGTGTTTGGGGTCATTGTCCTGTTGATAAATAAATGATGGTCCAACTAAACGCAAACCGGATGGAATAGCATGCCGCTGCAAGATGCTGTGGTAGCCATGCCGGTTCAGTATAAATCCCCAACAGTGTCAGCAGCAAAGAACCCCCACACCATCACACCTCCTCCTCCATGCTTCATGTTCGGTGGGAACCAGGCATGTAGAGTTCATCCGTTCACCTTTTCTGCGTCGCACAAAGACACGGTGGTTGGAAGCAAAGATCTCAAATTTGGACTCATCAGACCAAAGCACAGATTTCCACTGGTCTAATGTCCATTCCTTGTGTTCTTTAGCCCAAACAAGTCTCTTCTGCTTGTTGCCTGTCCTTAGCAGTGGTTTCCTAGCAGCTATTTTACCATGAAGGCCTGCTGCACACAGTCTCCTCTTAACAGTTGTTGTAGAGATATGTCTGCTGCTAGAACTCTGTGTGGCATTGACCTGGTCTCTAATCTGAGCTGCTGTTAACCTGAGATTTCTGAGGCTGGTGACTCGGATGAACTTATCCTCCGCAGCAGAGGTGACTCTTGGTCTTCCTTTCCTGGGGCGGTCCTCATGTCAGCCAGTTTCTTTGTAGCGCTTGATGGTTTTTGTGACTGCACTTGGGGACACTTTCAAAGTTTTCCTGATTTTTCGGACAGACTGACCTTCATTTCTTAAAGTAATGATGGCCACTCGTTTTTCTTTACTTAGCTGCTTTTTTCTTGCCATAATACATATTCTAACAGTCTATTCAGTAGGACTATCAGCTGTGTATCCACCTGACTTCTGCCCAACACAACTCATGGTCCCAACCCCATTTACAAGGCAAGAAATCCCACTTATTAAACCTGACAGGACACACCTGTGAAGTGAAAACCATTTCAGGTGACTACCTCTTGAAGCTCATCAAGAGAATGCCAAGAGTGCAAAGCAGTAATCAAAGCAAAAGGTGGCTACTTTGAAGAACCTAGAATATAAGACATATTTTCAGTTGTTTCACACTTTTTGTTAAGTATATAATTCCACATGTGTCAATTTATAGTTTTGATGCCTTCAGTGTGAATCTACAATTTTCATAGTCATGAAAATACAGAAAACTCTTTGAATGAGAAGGTGTCCAAACTTTTGGTCTGTACTGTAATATATATATATATAATAATACTACTACATATAATTTCTACAAGACAATCCTTCAGACTGACCAACAAAAACGATATAAATCTGTATGACAATTATCTTTGGATTGCTGGTGCAGTTAATCTTCTGACCATTTACAAAGCTATAAAAGCTATAAATAACAAGACCATTCATAAGTTACCATAGAAATAACTATGGCATCTTACCCGATTGTGTTTCTGAGACCTGGACTCCTTGACCTCGTTCTCAGGATTGGTACTTTGCTGTAGCTGGCTCAGTTTGCTGCTTACAGATGTCCCCCGATCTCTGGATGTCGGTCTGACTGAGGACGACATTGGCCCTACCCTTTCTGATCGAGCTCTGCTCACTTTAGCGCTTGCATTAGGGCCACTGCTTTCACTAGCAACAGACAGCAGAGAGTCCGAGCTTTCAGATTTAGCGAATCTGGAGTTAAGACAAACATAAAAGGCATCAAAACTCACAACCAGCTTCACTTTAATGGTAAGTGGCCGTGCATGCGCTGCCAGTCATGTGCCACTGCTCATTCTAGAGATCAGTTTCAGCTTATCAAGCACAGCACCATACAGTATATAGTGGCTGTAACTGGTACTGCAGCCCCAGCCAATTCACTTAAATGGGCCTGAACTGTGCCTAGGTCATGTGACTGATTAATGTGACATCACTGCCCTAGGAAGAGGCCGCAGTGCTCATCACAGTGTTGCAGCCTCTTCAAAACAGTTGATTGGTGGGGTTGGTGGGAGGCGGACCCCCAACAGTCAAATGTTGAGGACCAGCGGCGGATTGGCCATAGACCTTACAGAGAAATATCCTGATGGGTCGATGCCCAGGGGGCCGGCCAGTGGAAGTTTTTGGGGATGTATTTTGTGATGGACTGTGGTATTTGCTCTGTTGGGGTGGTATAATGTACCACAATATGGTATTGCAGAGCCACTTTTAGTATTATTTTTCCAGGGCCCCTTTGAATTCCCAGGCCGCCCCAGTCCACCCCCATAAGATAGGTAATCAATATTTTAGGGCTCATACACATGAACGGATTTTGTTGGTCCGCATACCATACACATTTTTTGCAGGTTGGATGCGCGACCCATTCACTTCAGAACATGTCCTATTATTGTCCAAGTTGCGGACAATGATAGTACTGCTCTATTATGGCCCGGACACCAGAATCGATGTTTTGCAGACCGCAATGATCGCGTACATGAGCCCTAACTCAAGGAAAACCCCATGAAATACTACAGATAATATAAAATAATCAAAAATACTAGTAAGATAAATAACTGCACCTTTTGCTTGCAATTAAGCCATCTAGGTCCCTGGAACGGCGCTTCAGCCTCAGCGGGTCGGCGCCTTGCAAGGATTCTCCATCGGGAACACTTCCCGGCTCAGAGAGAACCGCAGGAGATGGGAGAGGGCTCAGGGCAAAGGGGACAGGACAGCATTCTCGTGTGCAGGTTGTCTGGGTCTCATAGCGAATCAGACGAGACTGAAGCTCGGAAAACGCTACGTCTCGATCTAGAGCTTTCCTGTTATCAAGGCAATATCTGAAAGGGAGGGAGAGAAAGGGTTACAAAGAGGCTCCACAGGCTGAATAAAAACCAATTTACTTCTCCCATTGTGTACGGTTATTTTGGTATATGACTTGCCCTAGTTAGGGTCACTGTGTCGGGGGCAGGGCTTTGCTTTTTTAATTTTAGACCTTTTAAAGAACCTGATTGTTGCATATTTTCTCCGTTTATTTTAATCAGCTATTCCTATATAATCGGAAGGTAGCAGAAGAACAGCCCTGACAAGTGACAATTGTCTCGGCCGCGGACATGCTAGGTCTTGATGGCGCCAGCAGCAGTTATGTGACCGGTCACCCAGTGATCGCCGGGCCCAAAGAAGCGGTCCCCACTGCAAACACGTTAGTCACATGACTACTGTGTCTGGAGAGATCAGGGGGAAATACGGTTTCTGCCTTCTATTGTGGTCATCTATCCGCCGAGCTCCTCACCCACTGCCGCAATCTCCCATGCAGTCATTAAAGGGGTTTTCTGGGATTTTACTACTGATGACGTATCCTCAGAATAGGTCATCAGTATCTGATCAGTGGGGTCTGACACCCGGGACACCCGCCGATCAGCTGTTTGAGAAGGCACTGGCGATCCTGTGAGCGCCGCGACCTTCTCTCAACTTTTGCTAGGCCAGTGAAGTCACATTCATCGGTCACGTGGCCTAGAAGCAGCTCATCCCCATTCAAGTGAATGGGACTGAGCGCGATACCAAGCACAACCACTATACAATGTACGGCGCTGTGCTTGGTGAGCCGGGAGAAGGCAGCGGAGCTCATAGGAGCGCTGGTAGCTTCTCAAACAGCTGATCAGCGGGGGTCCCGGGTGTCGGACCCCCACCAATCAGATACTGATGATCTATCCTGAGGATACGTCATCAGTAGTAAAATCCTGGAAAACCCCTTTGTAACAGTGATTATGGGGTTAAGGTGCTGGATATGCCCCCAATTACTGATTGAGGATCTGACCAGCAGGACCCCCATGACCTTTAGAACAAATCAGTTGGTGTGTGTTATAAGTGCTGCAGCCTTAATACTAGTGATCTGTAGGGTTCCTACTGACAACCCATAACTTATATTCAGGAGAAAATCCTTTAAAGAAGGACTCCTGACAAAAATGTTATTCCATGTCCTGCTAGAAATGTACATGATGTAATCTGTAGTGAATGTCATTTTCTTACCAGTGTCTGAATTTTTGACTTATATCATCCTGAAGTTTCTTATCTGTGTCATGTGACCAGCAATTAGACCCACCAACTCACACAGCATCTTATGTGTGGACAGGAAGTCTAATTCTCTATGTATTCCTATGAGACTGAAAGTGAGGCTCCCATAGGAATGAATAGAGCAGTTACCGGCTTTCTGTCCGGGGTCAGTTGGAGGTCAGGGAGTTGGTCACATGACCCAGGTACAATAAGAAGAGAGGTTTTTACTCACAGAAACAGTCACTGATAAGAAGATGACAATCACTACAGATAATCATCATGCACCTTTCTAACAGGTCAGAGAATAATTTTTTTTTTGCGAGAGTTCTTCTTTAAAAAGGCTCATGTTAAAAGGATACTGCTATGTACAGTAAAATAGAGGAACTGGAACATGACATACCGCAAATCTTTAAAGGGACGCTTACATTTAAAAAAATGAAAATTACATACAGGCGGATGTTTTTTTTCCTATAGTGTACAAGCACAGCCACCACTGATGATTGCAGGGTGGTCGTAATCATGGAAATGAGCAGTGTATAATGTGATGGAAAAATGAATCCACCCAGCAAAGGAAGCAATATGGACAATCACAATACATTAGTAAGTGCTTTGTATTAACTTTCTCTACATGATAAATGCCACTTACTGAATTGACACAATCTTTTAAGTCATTCTTGGACAGTGATGAGTCTCCCATAGGAGTGGATTGATTTGAGGGAACAGCTCTGGGTGACATAAAAAGTGGAAATAACACACGTGTGCGGAGAACTTACTCAAGTCCATGGTAGTGACAGGCTGATGCTTTCTCAAAGGGCAGAGCTCTCAGTTTCCGAGGGGTAAGTTCTGGAGTTAACCGGAAAGCGTTCTCACTGGAAGACAGAGAGAGGAGCATGAGATGTACTGATTGGTATTCATAAGAAATGTCTACAACTTTCTGTATAATATACATGGACCATAAAGAAATCAGCTTTGCAAAATCATTTTTAGAAGATGATAACAGGAAGCCCTGGCTGCCGAAATCCCCAGCGATCGATCAGCTGTAACCTGTCAGTGCTCGCTTCCTGTAGCACCACCTACAGGGCTGTCTCTGTAAAGCACCACAGACTGGGGCCGCCAGAGAGGTTAGGGCTGCTCTCTCCACTACGGCTAATTGATGGAGATTCTTAAAGGGCTTGTCCACAATTTTGCATTGATGGTGTGTCCTCCGGATAAGCCATCAATATCAGATCAGCAGGGGTCTGACATCCTATCGATCAGCTGTTACCTTGCCGCTCTGGCACCACATGGTTCTGTCCATTGTGCACTCTGCTGGTTACTGCTCTCACTCAAATCAACCAGCTCTATCCACTACTCAATGGATGGACCCATGTGTAAAAAAAAATGGGGTCTTTGTAATAGTTAAGACCTAAGATAGAACAGTGAATCCCAAGGCAGACCCGAGATGTGACTGGTAGAGTTTGGATTTATATTAAAAAAAAAAAAAAGTTCTTCAGGGTTCATGTACACGACCGTATCTGTTTTGCTGTCTGCAAATCAAAGAACGCAGATACTGACTGAGTGCATGCAGTCATTTTATTTTTTTTTTTAATCCTGCAGAAAAGGTCCTATTCTTGTCTGGAAAACAGACAAGAATAGAACAGTTCTCACATGGTGTGGGTCCGCATCCGATCCGCAAAAAAAAAAAAAAAAAAAGCAGAATGGCTGCAGACCGAACATACAGTCGAGTACATGTTAATGGAAACAAAAAGGAATAGAGGCCATTAAAGGGAACCTGTCATCACCTTTATGCTGCCCATACTAACGGCAGAATAAAGTAGAGACAGGTGGTTGATTTCAGCGGTCTGTCATTTATAAGTTAAAAGTAAGTGGTTGCCGAGAACCAACATCACAAACATTGCAGACTGGGCCTGGAAAAGAGTCACGTCACCTGAAAAGAGCCCTGGTTATTCATGAATTCCTGCTCTCCCTGTCTTCTACCTAGTTTTCTCCATTTCTCTCTAGGAGAGAACTGCCAATCATCAGCAGATGGGCGGGAGAGCAGGAGATTAGGAATAACCATAACTCTTCTCAGGAAGATTTGACTCTTTTCAAGGCCTGAGATGCAATGATTATGATGCTGGTTCTCGGCAACCACTTACTTTTAGCTCATGAGTGACACACCGCTGAAATCAGCATTTCTGTCACTATTTTATGCTGCCCTCAGTGAGGTCAGCAAGTTCACTATAAAGTTGATGACAGGTTCCCTTTAAGTTATTATATTTACTGTAGAGAAGACTCACACCAATGAGATACGTGTAATCTAAAATACGTCCATAATCTCATTCTCTCATTTCTATTCTACTCGAAATTAAATAAATAAAAATCTTGAAGAAAATGCATATATAACAGTACTCACAAAAAGTTAGTAATATTTAGCTTTTGGATAAAATGTATGGAAAACGTAAAAAGTTCCCGCTCCAGTGAAATTATATGATGAAAGTCGGGCATTTATGTAGAAGCAGTAATGGTGATTTTTTCATCTCAAACAATTTATTGAAACAAAAGCCAACACCAGTGCTGGGTATACCGCCACAAAAAACGTCAGTGTCTCCATAACTTGTCATGTGGCCTTCAGCATCAAGTACTGCTTGATAACGACGTCTCCTGCTGTTCACAAGTCGCCTTATTGTCTGCTGAGGCATGGCATCCCACTCTTCTTGAAGGTTGGCCCTCAGGTCATTGAGGTTCTGGGGTACAGAGTTATGAGCCTCTACACGGCAACTCCGCTGATCTAATTGATTTTCAATGGGATTCCGGTCTGGAGAAAGTGCAGGCCACTTTATTTGAGGTCCCCCAGTCTCTAGCAGCTGTCCCCTAATGATTCGACCTCAATGACCTGGCGCATTGTCCTCCGTGAAGATGACATTAGGCCTGTGTTGTTCATGTAGAGGCACAATGACTGGATTAATGATGTTCTTCAAGTAGCATGGACTTTTCACTGGACCATTCACAAAGTACAGTGCAGTTCTGTATTGACTACACACAGCTGCCCACACTGTAACACCACCACCACCAAAGGCTCATCTGGTGACAGCAGTGGCTGATGCATAGCACTGTCAGACATCGTTGGTGGCCATCATTTCTGCTCAGCGTGAATCAACTTTCATCAGTGAACAGCACTGAGACCTACTGGTCCCTCATCCAGCATAGACGCTCCTTGGCCCATGCAAGACAATGACGCCTGTGGTCAGGTCCCCTTGCAGTCTGTCTAGCACGTTGACCATGCTGATGTAAATAGTTTTGAATGGTCTGATGTCACACTTGGGTGCCTCTCACCTCCCATAAAAGTGCCTGGAGTTGTGTGGCATTCATCACCTGGTTCTGCAGGGCATTGTTTACAATGAAGGGGTCATCAGTGTGGGATGTGGCCAAAGGACGTCCACTTCTCTGCCTTTCTGTGACTCTTCCAGTCTCTCTGTATCTCTGATACAACTTGCTGATGACACTCTGTAACACTCTAAGCTCAGTGGCCACTTCCATCTGAGAACATCCTGCTTCAAGCCTCACAATGGCGAGGTACTGCTGATCAATTGTTAGGTGTCATCTTGGTCTCATGATGTCAAAATGTGAACAGCATGATGAGGAGGAATGTTTAATACCAATTCTAACTGAACCAGGAAATTTATTGGGCAATTTATGGATCAAACACCTGTTGGGAATTTTGTCGTTAAGCTTCTTGTTAGAGAACAGCAAGTTGAGCAAAAAGTCCTGAAACACTGAACAGTTGTACATGTGCATTCAGAGTTTTAGAGAAGGTCACATTAAGTTCACCTGTAAAGGTTAGAGGGCATTTCTGGTTCTTCCTGAAATTTGACCCACGAGCCAAATATTCCTAACTTTCTGTGATTAGTGTATATATATATATATTCTCCAGTTTCCTGGAGGTAAACCTTGTATATCCCCTCTTCTCAGCTTAGACTATGTCACCAAAGAGTTGAGGCTCTGGCTGGGGCACAGTAGCACCCTCCCCCAACGATTTGACTGCAGTCCACTTGTCATCCCTGCCCCTTTGAAAACATCCGTTGTTCCGTTCCGTGGCCCCTCAAAAAATATAGAGTGTGTCCTATTCTTGTCTGCATTTTCTATATAGCGCCGGCCATGTGCGGTCAGCAAAACATTTACGGTCGTCTGAATGAGCCCTTAGGCTGTATCATTGTAGATTCCCATCCCTCTATGTGGATGTAGGATTGAACATGACAAAGGACAACGGCTGGCAGAGGACAAAAGACCTTCATGGTAAAATAAATCTTGTGTCAAGAGCGTTCTAGCGGAGAAGTGGCGGCCACCCTGCTCGCTGTGCGACATAGGGGACTGTAACGTATTGTCTGCTGCCCTCTGTTCCACCACTTATTATGCCTGACCTGCTCCTATACACCGTGTGTGTGCCAGGAGGTTCACACAGAGGTCAGTGTGTGAGTGCACATCCCACAGTCCGCCCGCGCGCACATCTCTCACGTGAGATAGAACAAGATTAACAGAATGGAAATGAAACCATGGACGTGGCATCCAAACAATGACAAAGGTCATAGACTGAGGGCTGAGTCTCCCAAGATTTAAGGGGGCGGTCATATAGCATCTGAGGGACTGTACACATGGAGGTAGACCAGAGAATGAAAAAGAGGTAGGGGTTGCATTCATGGGGGGGACATCTTATCACTGCCCGTACACCAGAAAACTGGGGTATAAATGTGACAAACTGCAGGTTTACAAATCTTTAACGCCACTTTCACAAATCTTTTATTCCGCCCTCGCTAGTTGCCAAAAATGGGGCGAGGGACATCTGCCACAGGTGGGCTTATCATTTAAACCAGTATTCTGGTGCCAATGGTGCCTGGAATCCACACCAGCTACAATGTGCGCAGACGTCGCTACAGGCGCACGGACTGCCGGAGGAGGCACTTATAGGGGTTGCGTCATCTCAGACATAGGATATGCCACCTATGTCAGATAGGTGCAGGTCTCATAGGTGGGACCCACACCTATCTCCAGAACAGACCCCCAAACGGAATGAGAGCGCAACGCGTATACACTTGTGCTCACCATTCACTTCTATTGGAGTTCAAGCTGTTAAAGAAGAACTCCCGACAAAAATTTTATTCCATGTCCTGCTAGAAATGTACATGATATAATCTGTAGTTAATGTCATTTTCTTACCAGTGTCTGAATTTTTGACTTTTATCACCCTGAAGTTTCTTATCTGTGTCATGTGACCAGCAATTAGACCCACCAACTCACACAGAGACTTACGTGTGGACAGGAAGTCTAATTCTCTATGTATTCCTATGAGACTGAAAGTGAGGCTCCCATAGGAATGAATAGAGCAGTAACTGGCTTCCTGTCCTGGGTCAGTTGGAGGTCAGGGAGTTGGTCACATGACCCAGCTACAATAAGAAGAGAGGTTATTACTCACAGAAACAGTCACTGATAAGAAAATGACAATCACTACAGATTATATCATGCACCTTTCTAACAGGTCAGCGAATAAAAATTTTTGCGGCTAATTGGCTATTTTTTTGGAACTCCCATGGAAGTGAATGGAGAGCGCACTGCGGTCAACACACCATTCACCAGGAATGCTGACTCGGCTATGTCAGGGGTCCTGTTCTGGAGGTACAAGTGGGTCCTTAAAATGACACCAATGTGTAAGATGAGACTCCCCCTTTAATTTATGACGAGGCGTGTGTCTTGTCCTGAATTAAAAGCGTCCTCCAGCAGAACAGGGAATACCGAATCTACCGTAGAAAACACTGGTCTTAAAAAACTAAAGACACCCCCATAAAGGGGCTGTACATCACCCTTAAAGGAGCTTTCCGACCTGTAGTACTGGGGGTTATAGGTTCTTTGGATAATCCATGATTTCTACCACAACTGCTTTAGTAAATACTTGTATTCCCAATGAAATAATAGTTCTGCAGCGTCAGTCCTCATTCACACGATTGCGGTTTTGGTTTGCATCCGATCAGTATTTTTGTGGATCAGAGGCGGACTCATTCATTTCAATAGGGCCACAAAAGAAGCGGACAGCAGCACGTCCGTTCCGCGGCCCCACAACAAAGATAGAACATGTCCTAGTCTTGTCCGTTTTATGGGCAAGAATAGGCAGTTCTATCCGAGGGAAGGACGTAGCGACCCACAAAATGTGGGAACGCACACGGCTGGCATATGTGTTTTGTGTATCCGAAGTTGGCAGACCGCAAAATTGGCTTAGGCTGTGGGCACAAGGCCTGACTCTGCCATCCCTTTGTTATTCCTACTAGAAACATATTTATAAACTAAAAACTGAGTGTTATTGTTCACCTTGTCAAAGAGGGCGTGTCCCTTCCGCCTGCCACTGTGAGCTCCGAGTAGTGTCAGGACACAACTGTTAAAATCCAGCTGTCAGTTCATGCCTAAGTTTCTAGGAGGGATAACAGAGGAACAGCACAACCTAGTTATAAGAAAAGATGCTCCAGAAAGGTTATTTTATGGAGAATACAGTTAGGGACTTAATCAGATATGCTCCTCCATAGTAATTCTAGAGATTATCCCTGCAAATAAAATACAACCCACCGAGCTGTTTATTACTATTCCACAATGACTGAGATTTATCGGTTTCAGGAAAAGCTGGGTGACCAGCAATGGCTGCCAATAACTTTTGTCACCAAGCTTTTAGAAATTCCTAAACGGCATATCTGCCAAGTTTTGCATGGACATGGATGCCAGGATTGTGTCCCGGCTCACTAGGAAGATCTGCTGGCAATAACCCCGGGAAGGCTGGGTAACGTGTCCACGTGGGAGCCGGTACTCGGCTAGTATTCACAGGTATAGGATGTAAGAGTGACTCTAGAGCTGTGGCCCCCTCATTCACAGGTTCGTTGTAGGTCACCGAGGTTGGATCAGCACCAATCACAGTGTATTTAGATGGGAACACTCCATTGTTCTGCCGTTCTTCTCGGCAGGACACTTGTAGTAAATTTCTCATCTACGTTGTGTTTTTTTTCTGGTTTAATAGATCAGCGAAACTGAAAAATGGAACAATTTAGTAGAATAATTCCTCTGAACCGTGACTCACTGCTGTGTAGAACTGAAAGGGTCAAGGTTGGAAACTACAATAACTAAAGCAATTGACAGATTCCACAGCGACACCTAGTGTCCATTGTGAAGCACTGCAGGACTGGTGATTATGTCTGGCAGTTGACGAGGGTGCAAGGGACAACTGAAATGGTTTGGGATGACAATGTTACTACCACAGGGCGAGTATGCATCAAGGACCACGGGTCAGTATTGTATTTTCTGACATTTTTCTTGTTACTTTTTTGTTTTTTTTTTTTTAACTTTAATGATGCACTCTTGTAGCCACTAGCCTAACCCTTTCCTGCCTATTTTTTACTATTAGGTGGGGCGCTATGGGCACAATGCTAGCTTTTAGAACACCGCAAAAAAAAAAAAAAAATCCCCAAAAATATGCAGAAATAAAAGATTTCATGTTTCTTGGTTTCATATTCTGTCTGATGGTGCTTGCTTCAATTGTCCATATTAACCCAAATATCAACCTAATTTTAATCCTCCATTGTATAGTGATGTCCAATGTTCCCTGCCTGTCATCACTATGGCTTGGCTTACAGCTTTTACAGATAGGGAAGGGCCTGCTTCATAGTAAGGCTATATTCACATGCAGCAGAGATGTTTCTGAATCCTGTGACAGTCCCATCCATCCAAATGGGGAGTCCAGTGATCAATTTGCTGACCGCCAAAACATTCAGATGAATGGAAGTAAAGTTCAGTCACAAAAATGCTTGGAGACAACCTGCCAGGTCTGAATATACCCTCAAACGTCTGGCCGTGACATCAATCCAGCTGATGACATCACGTAGTGACAAACTCAAGACGCGAACTAAGAAGCAAATGAAATGAGGGCCACTGCACGAGGACAGGAACCCTATAATGGAGGTTACAGGGTGTGTGGGTTTGTGTGACGGAGAAATTAAAAATATCAAATACTACAAAAGTTTCTTCAAGTGTGAATTCGGGCTTAGGCAAGGTGCTCAGGAATGCAGCAAAGACACACAACGCGGCATCCCCCAACAGTCTAAACCTACCTGACACCTTCTTGGCACAGCCTCCTAACGTACAACTAGAGCTGGGCGATATGGCAAAAAAAAAAATCGCAATTTTTTTAAATTTTGGACAATTCATGATTTAAATCTCGATTTTCTTATGTTAGTAAAAATATAAAAAAATAAATAAAAAGCCTACTGTGGCCCCACCAGACCTCACATCAGCCCACAGTGCCCCCATCAGACCTCAGATCAGCCCACAGTGCCCCCATCTGACCTCAGATCAGCCCACTGTGCCCCCATCTGACCTCAGATCAGCCCACTGTGCCCCATCTGACCTCAGATCAGCCACTTGCCACTTGCCCCATCTGACCTCAGATCAGCCCACTGTGCCCCCATCTGACCTCAGATCAGCCCACTGTGCCCCATCTGACCTCAGATCAGCCCACTGTGCCCCCATCTGACCTCAGATCAGCCTACTGTGCCCCCATCTGACCTCAGATCAGCCCACTGTGCCCCCATCTGACCTCAGATCAGCCACCATCATAATAATAAAAAAAAAAATCTCTTACCTGTCCTGCGCCGCGGCTCCGCTCCACGTCCGGCGCCCCTCTTCTTCTCCCGGCGCGCACTACGACCTGACGCTGTACGCGGTCAGGACAGTGCAGCGCAGCCCCGGAAAAGAAGAGGAGCGCCGGACACCGGAGCCGCGGCGCAGGACAGGTAAGGGATTTTTTAATTTTATATGTCGGGCGCCATTTTAGGAAAATCGAATTCACGATTTTCCTAAAAAATAAAATCGTGAGGCTTGCAATGGGCGAATTAATCGAATTAATTCGATTAATTGCCCAGCCCTACGTACAGCTAATAAAGGGGATGGCCACTATTGACCAATGTGTATGTAAGAGGACTATATGACTCTTACTAATATAGCCTTTGTTGAAATTCTGCATTATTTTCTATATTTCATATGACATGCCTCTTGTTTGTCACATATTGTGTGCTGCCCGCACAGAGGTTCTGTCCATATGAGGGCGGCTGACGGTTGTCATGTGACCAGACGAATCACCTCCATATGGGGTCTCCTCCAATCAAATACACTGAACCTCCCATCTGTACTTGCACTGTTGGGAGTTCAGTGCAGGTGCTGTGTCTCTGAATGGAGGAGACCGAGTGATGTCCCTGGTCACATGACCCTGCATCAGCGGTCATCTTATGGACAGGATTGGTATGTTGAAAAACACAGAAGATTTGCCTACCAGGGAGGCATGGGTTATGAAATCTAGAAAATTATATTAGTGAGCACCAATACTCATCTTACATACACATAGGTCACAATTAGCCAGAAAGTCGCCAACCCCTTTAATAATGAGAGGTAGTGTAGGCGAATGCAGTGTGTTAAGAGTTAAAGGCTATGGCAACCTTTGGTGGCAATTTTTATTATTGCATTGTACTACTATTTTTAACCAAAAAAAAAAAAAAAAAAAAAAAGCTTTTTTTTTTCAATTGGTCTTTATAAGAAAAAAAATATACATATATTGAGCTGTTTTCCCGGCACATCTTTGATTTTATCAAGTAGCTGGTTCTGAATTTTCTCTCCGCTCTGTCAGACAGGGAGCTGACTGCTCTTTATCTCTGACATTATAAACACTCCTTATAACTAAGTTCTTATCTGACTGATAAGAATGTGGCTTTAATAAGGGTTTATGACCTCTTAGTAGTTTACAGATAAGGTTTATTAGATGACTGGCACAAAGTGAAAGTACCAGTCACACAGCTAGAAAGTAGTTAACCCTTTGTGACAGAAT